>OY101449.1:52459153-52561653 GCA_956483635.1 Panzeria rudis | reverse complement strand
TGGAATGTAGTTGTCTCTTTTTATCTTTAAGTATACGGCATGATCATTTGGTCTTGCTATAGTGTAGTGTATGTGCGTGTGTAGATGCATGAGATTTTTCTTCTGTTTGTTTATCTTCGCACACACACATACTCTAATGTTCGCAACTTAAGCAAATTATGCTGTCATCAAGTCTACATCTCTTGCAGTTTAAGTTTAATGTCACTGTTTGTAATTGCAATTAAGCAGTCTCGAATAATCTTGTAGGTTCTAGCTACCGTTTCCTGAAGATTCCGGAAACTTCCATTTTCCGTTATTTTGAATTCTATTGGCAGTTGTCGAGTGATGCCAAGTTTAATTGTGGTACTTGGTTGCCAGGTTTTGATTTTATTACAGTGATTTAGGGGTATAAAGCAGATAATGATCGGGTTGTCAGTTTGTGTCGTTACATTTGAATCTGCATTTTCATTTCGTAACACTGCCGCCCACTTAAGCCTGTTCGTCCCGAATAGGCACACAATCACCTTTTCCATAGTGCGCCAGTCGTTCCAGGTGTACGATTTTCATTTTGGACCTTGGGCTGTTGTACTTCTGTATCCTATAGACGACATCGTTCAACCTTTTAATAACCTTATACGGTCCATCCCAATGAGTCTGCAATTTTGGAGACAATCCCTTCTTTCGTTGTGGGTTGTAAAGTAGAACCAATTGACCCTCATTGAATCCCTCAGAATTTGCAGCTCGGTCATATCTAGCCTTCATCTTGTCACTGGCCATTCTAATTCGGTTGCGTACAAATTCATGTAGCTCATTTAAATTTTCTTGCTCTTGGGAAGAGCTGGTGCCTTCTTCACTTGTTGGTGTAGGCTTAACGCCAAATTCCAAATCACCAGGCAATTTTAATTCCGTTCCGAAGACAATTTTAGCAGGTGTTCGTGATGTCGAGTCATGTACAGCTGACCTATATGCCAACAAAAATTTGGGAATGTGCTCGTCCCAGTCCCTTTGATGCGCGCTTACCACTTTTCGCAGGTACTCCTCTAGAGTGCGATTAAATCTTTCTACCATGCCATCAGACTGTGGGTGCAGCGGCGTCGTTCTTGTTTTCTTTATCCCATATAATTCGCACATTTCCCGGAATATAGCAGACTCGAAGTTTCTACCTTGGTCAGAATGTAATTCTATTGGAACACCATAGCGACATACGCAGTTGTTGACAAATACATTCACAACTGTCCTTGCTTCTTGATTGGGTATGGCATATACTTCTGGCCATTTACTAAAATAGTCCATCACCACAAGAACATAGCGATTCCCGGCGTCGCTGACGGGAAAAGGACCTGCTATATCCATTGCTATCCGCTCAAATGGTGCACCTGAGTTGTACTGTTGCAGCTGTCCTCGACTTTTTCTTGCTGGTCCTTTTGCTGCGATGCACTGTGGGCAGTTTGCTATCCAGTCGGCTACGGCTTGTTGACACCCAACCCAATAAAAACGCTGTTTTAGCTTCTCCAGCGTTTTTGTCACTCCCAGATGACCGCCACTAGGACCATTGTGGAACTCGTGCAAAACCTTATTCACCTTGGAGGATGGCACAACTATTAGGTTGGAAGCCATTTTACCATCTGCACTTTCCCATACGCGGTACAAGCACCCGTTTATCAGCTTCAGGCTATTCCACTGAGCCCAATAAGATTTCACAAGTGGGCTTTCAGCTGATATTACATTGCGAGCAGGTCTTCTATTTTCCTCTTTGGCTGCTATAATTGTCGCCAATATGGTGTCGTTTCTCTGTGCCGCTGACCAGTCCTCATCTGAATCGATGTGCGTTAGCCGAACATCAATAACGCATTCCTTCTTTTCGGCCTTAACACAATGTCTGCACTCCAAGCTGCAGGGCCGTCGTGATAAAGCATCTGCATTGTTATGCTTTACGCCTCTTCTATGCTCGATGCTGAAGTCGTAGCTTTGAAGACGTTCAATCCAGCGTGCTAGCTGCCCTTCAGGATTTTTAAACTGCAACAGCCATCTCAATGCAGAATGGTCGGTCCTCAGCGTAAAGTGTTGGCCATACAGGTACTTATGGTAGTGTTTTATGCACTCCAACACTGCCAAAAGCTCACATCGTGTCACACAGTAGTTTCTCTCAGGCTTTGAGAGTATACGGCTATAATAGCCTATCACTTTTTCTGTGCCATTGACAACTTGCGACAACACACCTCCTATGCCATAGCCGCTCGCATCGGTATCAAGCAAAAATTTCTCTCCAGCTATGGGGTAGGCTAGTACTGGTGACGTACTCAGTAAATCCTTTAGTGTCTGGAACGCATTCTCCTGCTGTTCGCCCCAGTGATACGGCCTCGACTTCTTGGTTAGCTCATGCAAGCTTGCAGCGACGTTGGCAAAATTTGGTACAAAGCGTCTGTAGTAGGTACAAAGGCCCAGAAAGCTGCGCAGTTCATGAAGATTTTTCGGACGAGGCCAGTCCTTTACTGCTCGTATTTTATCTTCATACGTTGAGATTCCGTCTGCTGTAACTCGATGGCCCAAATACTTTACTTCTCTCTGGAACAATGCACATTTCTTGACGCTAAGTTTTAAACCAGCTGATGATATGCGTTGAAGAACCTCTGCCAAATTTTTGAGGTGCTCATCAAAAGTCTTTCCCATCACGACGATGTCATCAAGGTACACCAAGCAAGTCTTCCAGTGAAGTCCTTTCAGCACTCGTTCCATTAGGCGTTCAAAAGTAGCTGGAGCATTGCAGAGCCCGAATGGCATAACTTTAAACTGCCATAATCCATCGCTCGCGCTAAAAGCAGTTTTCTCCTTATCTTTCTCTGCAATCTCCACCTGCCAATATCCGCTTTGTAGGTCTAACGTGGAGAACCATTTCGTTCCAGCCAGCGTGTCTAAGGTGTCGTCAATTCTTGGTAGTGGATAACTGTCCTTCTTAGTAACGTCATTGAGCTTTCTGTAGTCAACGCAGAATCTCGTACTGCCATCCTTCTTTTTGACTAAGACAACGGGCGAACTCCAAGGACTTGAAGATGGCTCGATTACACCACTCCGCTCCATTTCATGAACAAGTTCTTTTACCTCATTCCGTTTTGCTAGGGGTACACTTCTGGGTGGCTGTTTGATCGGCCTCGCTTCGCCTGTATTTATTTCATGTTTCACTATTGCCGTTCTCCCTTGGCTTTGATCTTTCAAGGCGAAGACGCTGGTGTGCCTTTTTAGCAGCTGTTTAGCTTTATTTCTATCAGGAGCTGCTAATTCTGCTACCCATTTCCCCACGTGTTCTTCAAATTGTTCACGCTCTTTTGCGGACATATTGGCTGGTCCAGGCTTTCGCTCGCAGTTTATTATTGCCTCTGGTGGAGTACATTGGCCTATAGCAGAATTTCCGCTGACGACTTTTTTGTTGCCTGATAAATTAAGTACTCTTATAGGGATCTTTCCTCCTTTGCAAGTTCTTACGAGGGCTTTTGCTGTTAATAGCTCGCTCTTAATTTCTGTTGGTTCTACTACCCACAACCGATTGTCCTCACAATCTCCCTCCATGCGTGCCCATATTACTGATTCAGACTGCGGTGGTATCGTCTGGTTTTCAATAGCAACTAGTTTCCTTACGTGCGTTTGATTGTCATATCCAACATCAAGCGGTATTTCAACATTACGCCAAATCATCACTTGTTGCCCCATATGCAGGTTGATGCCATGGTTTATCATAAAATCGGCTCCAATAATAACCTCGTCAACAATATCGGCAACGATAAACACATGTTTCACGCTTATATTGGCTATAGTCACCTTCGCTTCAGTCTTACCGTAGACAGTGGCAGGCTCCCCAGTAGCTGTACGTAGTCTTATATTCCTTAAAGGTTCACACTTCCCCTTCACTATATCGGGCCTGATTATTGACTGCGACGCTCCTGTGTCTATGGTGAAGATGTGCCTTTCGCCGTTGATGTATCCACATGCAGTAAGGTTGCTATTTTTCTGCTGCATTACTGATATGGAGATTGTGGGGCCGTCGTTTGTGGGAGCTAGCTCTTGCCCCTTAGTGCTAGCTCGTTTTAGTTTAACGGGGACTCTTGTGTTGTTTGTTGGTTCACCCGTTTACTATTCCTTGGTGGCGAAACAGATCTGGCTCTTTTTCTTGGCGCCTTGCAGTTGCGCTGGAAGTGGCCAATTTTGCCGCAGTTATAACACTTAGCTTTTACTTTGCCGTCCTTCTCCGCCAATGCTTGTCTCACTGCCTCCTTGATGCTAGAGACTAGATCACTCTCATTTTCGGCAATGACCTCCACGTTCCGCACCTTGCACACCTGTGGCTTCCAAATCACCCTAGCAGTCTCCTGAGCTAGTGCAAATGAAACCATTTCTGCGAATGTAGCCTTTTGTGTAGCACACACTGCAAGCTTGATGTCAGGATCACGGATGCCATTAACAAACGCCTCTGTTTTGACATGATCCAGGAATGGGTGGTTTTCACCTGGATACGTAAGCTGCACTAACCGCTCAATTTCCATTGCGAAATCTTGTAGAGACTCATTGGGCTTTTGTCCTCTACATCGCAATTCCATGCGGTATATATCTCGCTTATGTTCGCCACCATATTTCCGCTGCAGTGCCGCCATTATGTCATCAAAATTTTTTCTGCAGCTCCCTGGTACGGTTTCAAGTACTTCTGCTGCGGCTCCTTTTAAGGCCAAAATCAGCTCTATGGCCTTTTCTTCACTGTTCCAACCGTTTTTGCTGGCAACTGTTTCGAACTGGAACTTGAAGATGTTCAAAGGTGCGCTGCCATCGAAACAAGGCGTCTTTACTCTGCTAGAAGCCTCTGGAATAACTCTCACTGGCCCTCCTTGACACTGAAGATTAACAATTTTCGCTTCCAAGTCATGCAATTTCTCGTCCACATCTTTTACATGCACTTCGACGCCGCTAATTTCTAGGCTATGGAGTTTATTCTCTAGTTCTGAGAGTTTCTCGTCAAATTTGCTGACTTGTACCTCAATGCCATCCACTCTTCTATTTATGGCCTCCGAAATTTCCACTAGCTTCTCATTTGTGGCCTTAGATGTTTCCTGAACTTCAGCCTTAACTTCAGCTAGCAGTCGCTCGTTAGCTCTCGATGTTTCTTGAAATTCATCCTTGACTCCAGCCAGCATTCTCTCATTGTTCACTCTAGATGTTTCTTTAACTTCTTGCACATCAGTTTTCACTTCTTGAAATTTTTCCATCATAGCGGCGAACATTGTACTTAAATCCATGTTGCTTGTCGTGGCACGAGTACACACCTCTATTTCCTCTTTATCCTCAAATTCGTATGTCCCGATGTCGATGCCACGCTGCTTGAACTCATCTATCAGCCTCTTCTGAAGTTCCACTTTATTGCCTGTTGTTGGCAGTTCCAGCTTACTCAGCTCTTTTTTTAGCTGCTCAACTTTTAGCTCTTCAAACTTCATGGCTTCTATTTTTTTTTTTTAATGTCCTTTTGTAATTTTTATTTTAATTAATAATGTTTTTTTTTTTTTTTTATTAATGTCCTTTTTATTATTATTAATGTCCTTTTTATTAATTAATAATGTCCTTTTTTTTTTTTTTTTTTTATTAATTAATAATGTCCTTTTTATTTTATTTTGCAATCCCACTTCTGACACCAATTGTTACGTTTTTAGTCCTTTACATAAAAACGGTTTTATTATTTTCACAGGATTCGTTGAATTGCAATAAAATAAAACACGGATATTTATTTTACAAATAAATTCTCAGTAACACTTTATTTATTACTTTAAAAACACGTACAACTAAACGCGATGTACACACTAACTATTCTTGGCGATGTTTACTCGTCTAAGTTTAGAAACACACTTCTCCATGTCGTCTGGCAGCCTCCCCTTATATAGTAAATTATAAAACCTTCTGGTAACTTCGCTAACTTTCTGGAATGTAGTTGTCTCTTTTTATCTTTAAGTATACGGCATGATCATTTGGTCTTGCTATAGTGTAGTGTATGTGCGTGTGTAGATGCATGAGATTTTTCTTCTGTTTGTTTATCTTCGCACACACACATACTCTAATGTTCGCAACTTAAGCAAATTATGCTGTCATCAAGTCTACATCTCTTGCAGTTTAAGTTTAATGTCACTGTTTGTAATTGCGATTAAGCAGTCTCGAATAGTCTTGAAAGTTCTGGCTACCGTTTCCTGAAGATTCCGGAAACTTCCATTTTCCGTTATTTTGAATTCTATTGGCAGTTGTCGAGTGATGCCAAGTTTAATTGTGGTACTTGGTTGCCAGGTTTTGATTTTATTACAGTGATTTAGGGGTATAAAGCAGATAATGATCGGGTTGTCAGTTTGTGTCGTTACATTTGAATCTGCATTTTCATTTCGTAACAATATATATATATATATATATATATATATATATATATTTGCAATTGTTTTTGTTATATGTTTTTTGGCAAATAAAACGTTATCTCATGCCATTTGCGTCAACACTTTTATTTTTAAACAGCACGTACGCATGATCATGGTATGCATACATATCAAATTCTGCCAATGTTAAAAAGAAGATACGACTTCAAATATGATAACTTATTGTTATCAATAGTGTTATTTCAAAAGTTCTTTGAAATGGCCATGTAAATAGCCCGCTAATAGTTAACGTTGCAGTCACACTATCAATTTTTTTTCAATTCTTTTTCAAGAAATTTACACATACTGCTTGTCAAAATTCACAACAATTTAAAGCTGTGACGTAGCCTGCACGCAATTTCAAAGCAAGTTTTTCAGCCAGATGTCATCAAGAAAACAAATAAAATTTATTGCATCTTTGAAATTATTGGAAAAACGTCGTTGATTTTGTTCACAACCATATTTTCGTTGTTGTAAATACACTTTTATTTATTTATTTATTTTTTTGTTTTAAAGGCACTTTTATTATATATTTTATTAATTTGAAAGAAATAAAACAATACTGGAGGCAGAATAAAGGTGAAGGTACATAGCATGCGTTAAATACGCTAAAGGCCGTGTCAGATACAACTTTGTTGCTTTGCGTGACGTTTATAACTTTGATAGAAAAGTGTAAAGCAAAAGGTATACGACACAATGAAAACTTTGACAACACTCGCGCATTGATCGTTTACCAAAAAAGTAGTTGATAGTTTTGTTATTTATATATATATTTTTTATAAAAATAAAAGTCAATTATGTTATTTTACGATTTAGTATAAATAAATAAATGCCACATTCATATTTACCTCTTATTAAAACAGATTCAAACGCGCAATATGTTTCGTTTGGCAATATAATAAAAGAAAATTATTCCAGCTGATTGTCAAAGCAATCAAAAAGATGAGAGTTGCCGAACTTTTCGCTTCACGCTGCGTTAAAAGTGCTTTATGTAGCATGTTTCGTATAAGTATGTACATTTCATCTTAGATGTCAAAGCGAATCTGTAACGCAACGCGAAGCAAAAGTTTTATCTGACATGGCCTTAATGCGTTACAGACTTCTGTCAAAAAAGTTGAAATAGTGTGTTTCCATAAGGCAAGATACAAAGCGAAGTTTGCGACGCGCGTAACTCGCAAAAAGTTGAACATTTTTCAACTTTCACGCGTCGTATACAAAATGAGAGGTAGTGCTGCCAGATTCATATGCTAAAATGTTTGTTTAATGGAAATAAATTACTACAAATTAATTTTTTTATTAAAAAATGGATGAAAACTGCATTAAATATATAAAGAAAAATAAACCTTAAAGGCAAGACAAAATATAGCCGGCAAAGGCTTGAAATTCTATAAGCAGAAGAGCATCAAAAGTGTGGTGTGTAACTTGCCATTCTTAAAGCGTTATAAGTTCGAAAAGTAAGAAAAGCGTTTTCTTGACTGTAATTAGAAACACTCAATTGAACGAAAATTTGAAAGCAAATTCTCAGCAAATTTTAAAAGTGTGAGTGTATTGGTAAAAAAAATGAGAGAAATTTATAAAATTTGAGTGAAAACTTGATCGTGTGACACCCAAGTTAAACACTTTTTTACCCGCTTAACAGGTTTCAAAATCGCTAGATTTTAGGGGAAAATCGCTAAGTTCCTATCACTGTTCGCAATCGTCATTGGCTATAAACACACGAGCACAATTTTTAAGCCGCACAGTTTTTGCTCTTTCCAAAACATACGAGACTAATTCATCTGGCATAAAATGTATACGTACACACAGCTTGTGTTTGTATTAGTGTATTTTGCATTCATTTGTTTTTGCAAAGTGTGCATGTATTACTTTTGTGCTGCTAATGCGGGGTTGTAGCTGGTTGAAAAATTATGCCAACCAAAAACCATAATCTTCCCCTCTCTTGCCCATAAAGAAGAATTTTATGCTAGAACTCGTGTGATCATACCCATTGAGAGAGCGTCGTGTGAATATGATGTAACAGGTTGACGTACGGCGCAGTCATTGTGGCCGTCGCCGCAGATCATGTCCCACTCTCAGCCGCCAGCGATAAAAAATACATCGGCTCGCAATTCTTGTCCTGTCTATAGAACCCAAGGTCGATATATAAGGTCTGTGCTTTAGCCCATATGTTCGGTGATTTGCTGTCAAACTGTAATGTATTTTACCAATTCACTCACATTTTAATATTCGCTTTGAGTTTTTCTCATACATTTTTTGACACAACAATTCTCAAAAAAGTTGCATTGTTGTATCAATATAAGTACATACAGTGAACGAAAAAAAAAACTTTTACACTTTTTTCATTGAAATAATTCGATTTCTTATAGAATCAATATGATATAAAACCCGACAAACTATGTACCAAATTAAAGGGTAGACTTTGAAGCCAAAAAATGTTTTTGAACACTCTCCTGGAAAAATTTTAGTAATGTAAAAAAACAAAAATCATCACTTTTTAATGCCAAAAAAAACTTGTACACTTCGGATATAAGAAAAACTTGTATACGGCTGCAACAATTTTAAATACTTTATTTATGGTATTTTGCTTCCCTCACGTCCATAAGTCGACTCGGAAAAAATTAGCTAATTTCCGTGTTAATTTGTATAATTGTATGCAAAATCTCCCATAGTGCACCTTATAGACTTTCTTTCCCTTTAATTTAAAAATATATTAATCTGGAGAGCCATATTTTCCTAGCTGTTGCCGATGAGGCTTAAATAGAAGCTTCCGAGATGGCGAAACGTGCCAATTTGATATTATATTGCATCAGGTCCTTAGCATTTGGGCCTATATGATGTATATCGTCATAATGATCCAACACAATAGCGTAATCTTAGACCATTTAGATAGCAAAATCGTTCGAATTTGTTGTGCGAAATTATGAAATAGTCTGTTAACTTTACGTTCCCCATAAAAGATAGCTATTTATCTATCTCATTTTATATTATTGTAGGCTAACCTCATAATATCGTCTTAACATTTCGAGGATTTGACATTTACATTTCGAGGACTTAACAAATTGTCCTGGTTTCTCCTCCGATATTGACAAAAGTTATTAGATTTATTTTTCTATAGCGACTAACTGATAATAATTTTCGGATAATATATTACCAACCGGTGAATCGAAATTTAATAATTGTTTTCAATATCGGAGGAGAAAGCAGTACAATTTTCTAAATCCTCGAAATGTAAAGGCAATATTATAAGGTTAGCCTACAATAAGACAAAATGAGGTAGATAAATAGCTTTTTTTTATTGGGAACGTGAATTTAACGGACTATTTCATAATTTTGCACAAACAATTCGTACAATTTTGCTATCTAAATGGTCTTAGATTACGCTACTGTGTTGGATCATTATGACGAGATACAGCTAAGGACCTGATGGAAAATAATGTCAAATTGGTATGTTTCGCCATCTGGGAAGCTTCTATTTAAGCCTCATCGGCAACAGTTAGGAAAATATGGCTCTCCAGACTAATAAAATTTTGAATTGAAGGGAAAGAAAGTCTTTAAAGTGCACTATGGAACATTTTGCATAAAATTACTACAAAATACACAGGGAATTGGCTAATTTTTTTCGAGTCATCTTAGAAACGTGAGGGAAGCAAAATACCATAAATAAAGCATTTACAATTTTTACTTCCGCATACAAGTTTTTCCTTTATTCGAAGTGCACAAGTTTTTTTTTTTAATTAAAAAGTTATGTTTTTCAAAGACAATTTTGTGGATTCAAAGTGTATGGAGTCTGTCCTTTAATTTGGTATATAGTTTGTCGGGTTTTATTTCATATTCATTCTATAAAAGATCGAATTATTTCAATGAAGAAAGTGTACAAGTTTTTTTTTTTGGTTCACTGTATACCTTATAGATCTACCTTGATAGAACCCATACAATCAACTTGAGTGAAAAATTTGTATGAAAAGCGCTCAATTTTTCAGTGGTTTCAGTTGATTGTACGGGTCACAAATTTACGTCAGATTAAGGAAACTCCTCCACTTAATCGTCAGATTACGGGTCCAACATGACAATTACATCACTGTTACGATTTTTTTGCATGAGTTTTGGTCGCGTCAAAATCGTCAGATTTTTTAATGGGAGCTACTTTAGGGTCCACTTAACATCCCTTCTAGATATCTACCGCACTCGAGTAAATCCATTTTTTCTGAATTTTCTACCCTTCCGTACGGACACTATGCAAACCGTCAGATTATTATTGATCCGTTATCAGAAACACGTGGGTTGCATACACTAGAGCTGTGCAGCGAGTTACTCGAACACGTGAAGTACTTATAAAAGAAGTATCACAACAAAAAGACGTACACATTTTATAGAATAACAAAGGTGTAGAATAAATCAACTTGTTGTTCTTCTTTTTGTTTGTTCCTGTTACGTACATGCTATCAGTTGTTAAGCGGCATGGCAACTTATCAAACTGTTTGATCAAACAGAGATTTTTTGACTGTATTAGTTTAATGTGAGTTTGATGAAAAACAAAACACGATGACGCAATTTGAAGCTTGTTTGATGAGTGGCTGTGTAATTACTTAAAATGTCATTTTTGTTTATAGCCCGTTTAGCCTGCAGCCAAATTAAGTTTTTCTTAATTTCGGGTGAAATCAACTTGAAATTAAGTAATTTCCCATACATTTTGTCATATCCCAAATTAAGTTATTTTCCTTAATTTCGGCGAAATTAACTTGAAATTACAATGAACATACCTGTTTTAGTTCTAAAGTTCCTTTTTTGGAGCAACATATATACAACTGTGGGGTAAAAAAAATAAGTTGATATTTGTTTTAATTAAAATTCAAAATTTATAAAAATGAAAGGTATAAAAATATTTTAAGCGAAGGCAAAGAATGCGTTGTGACCATAAAAGTGCGAAATTCATAGACACTGTATGAAATGGAAGATTATTCAAGTGCCAAATTACAGCCGAAATCAAGTCAAACGCAGTATGAACACCATTAATTTGATAAGTAATTTCGGCACGAAATTAAGTAATTTATGCGCAGCCTGAATGGGCTATTAGTTTTCGCAGCGACCACATCATTTCTATGGAGACGCACTTTAAAAAAAACGGATGAACAAAATTTAATTTATTGAATTTTATCGTGGTTTGCCTGCTTTATGGCGAGTTAAATCGAAGCAATATAGCAAAAGAAATTAAAAAAATGCTTAGTACGACATATTGCTTGAAACATATACAGAAAAAACCCAAATGCTAAAAAGAGGATGTCGCACAAAATTTTAACTCTCTTCGAACTGTATATGGAAAGAAGTTAAAAGGAATTAAAAAAGGGAGTAAAAAAGCTAATTTTCAACAAACAAAAAGTTTTTTTAATAAATAATGAAACATTTCCGCCCAAAAATCACATGTTCTTTCTTTTTCACACGTCTTTCAAATGAAGTTTGATGATATGAATTTGATAAGTTGCTGTGCTAATGCTGACTTTAGACGACATGTATTTTACATCTGACTTGTCAAATTTTCGACTGCAAAAGTGATACATGTCGTGTGAAACATATGAAACATTGTCAGATGACATTTACAGAAGCAAAGTCAGATGAAAAATTTTCAATTAGAGCGTGTTCTATTTTCATCTGACAAGGCATCTGACATCAGCTGTATTAAATTATCAAAATTGTGGTTTGGCTGAAAAAACATTAAAAAGCAAAGAGCGCTTTATATATTTACGAAAATTGTGCAAAAACTCAGCTGTTGTGAACACTCAGAGGTTATGTCAGATGTAATTGCACATGTACGTGTGAAAGCAAATATTATAAACCGTCTGTAAATTGACAATTTTGACAAACATGCGAAGTTACATATGTCTCACACACCTAACAAGCCATATGTAAAAAACATGTCGTCTAAAGTCAGCATAAGCAAAACAAAATATTACCGAACATATATGAATTTGATCAAACAGTTTGATAAATTGTCACGGCGCTTTAGGTACATAAAACGAACATTTCTAGGTGTATGTCACAAACAAAAAACCTCATGAGTTCGGCCATAGTATATTAACCATACTGATAGCAGCGTTGCGGCAGCTGAATTTATTTTGCTCTTTCAGTTTTGAGTATACCGTACATCAAAAACGTTATTTTTTGACAACCATCATCTAGTTTTTGTTGTATTGTAAATATGTATGCTTTATGCGGCCACCTTGTGCGCAGTTTAATTGACTGTGCTTTTGCAGTATGTGTCAGCATGTGTTATGCTGACTTTAGACGACATGTATTTTCATCTGACTTGTCAAATTTCCCACTGCATAAGTGATACATGCCGTGTGAAACATATGAAACATTGTCAGATGACATTTACAGAAGCAAAGTCAGATGAAAAATTTTCAATTAGAGCGTGTTCTATTTTCATCTGACAAGGCATCTGACATCAGCTGGATTAAATTATCAAAAGTGTGGTTTGGCTGACAAAACATTAAAAAGCAAAGACCGCTTTATATATATATACTAAAATTGTGCAAAAACTCAGCTGTTGTGAACACTCAGAGGTTATTTTAGATGTAATTGCACATGTACGTGTGAAAGCAAATATTATAAACCGTCTGTAAATTGACAATTTTGACAAACATGTGAAGTTACATATGTCTCACACACCTAACAAGCTATATGTAAAAAACATGTCGTCTAAAGTCAGCATTAGTGTTAAAAGCGGTTTTACACTATCTCACAGTCCGTTCGACTTCTGTAGAAAATGCAACCCTGATCTAATGAGTTTATGCAAAGTTTTAAAAAAGCAATAACAACATTATATCAGTGCTGCATTTTGTGCAGAAGTCGAACAGCTTGTATAGTTTTCTTCGTAATATTAAGCAACAACAAATTCTATGTAAAAAAACAAAAGCTGCGCAGCTGGGCACGAATGCAACTTCAAAAGAAAATTTAAGAAAGTTGCAGAAGCAAAAGTTGACTCTTATGGACATAGACATAATAGTCTAAAAACAGCTTAAGCACATACAACAATCGGGAGTGCCAGATGGTCAAATATAAGAAAATCATCTTCTTAGCTTTTAAAAATCGCCTAACGGAATCTGCAGATTTGAATATTTTTATTTCATAAATTTTTACTATTTAACTAGTTAAAGCTGTTTCGTTGAACAGGCAGATGGCTTAAAATATAAGAAACACACCGCTGCTAGATACAGGCAAACATAAAATTGTGTGCAGAAATATCAATACCACTTTTTATGAAAAAGTTTTCTATAGGAAAATCAAATTTTATCTTTAATTGATAAGTTTTTTGGGCTCTGAATCAGGGACCGTACCTGTTAAGACTTTTTCAAAAATAGGAAAATATGACTGTTAAAGTTAAAATATGACCGATATATTTTAGGTCAAAAATAAAATTTAAAATTTTACCGATATTTTTTGGTCAAAAATAAAAGTTAAAATTAAAAAAGAGCAAGAATATTTGGATCTAATAATCGGACATGGGGAGTTTCGTACTAACCAACATCAATTTAACTTGTAAGTGCAAATAAGGAGCAGCAATAGCTCAAAATTTATAAATTCAATGTGTTTTTAATAACAACAATTAATATTTTACAGCATAAGTAAAATATTAATGTTGCAAAATATTGCGATTATAAATTTTAAAAAATTAAGGTCAAAATTAACTTTTATATTTGATCAAAAAAATATTAGTCAAATTTTAATTTTCATTTTCAACTAATAAACATATCAGTCATACTTTAACTTCTATTTTTACAGCAAAAGCAACAGTCAAAAATTAACAGTTATAAATTGAATTTCTTGAAAAAGGAAAAAAAGTATTTTCAGATTTGTATTCCTTACACAATGCTGTCTTCAAATATCGTACAGACAAAATCTTTTCGGTCCCTAAATTCGCAAAAACTTGCTAACATTTTAAGGAGTGCAAAGCGTAATATTGATTTAAAGGCCCTTAAAATGTAAAAAAGGTAAAACTGCCTGTCGCGAAAAATTGCAAAATTTTAAAACCCCACAATTTTGACTAATACTATATTCACACTGCTATAGTTAAACGTGTTTCGGCAAATATTTTAAGAAACTAAACAAAGTTGTTCAGACTATAATTTTATAAACTATCCGTGTACAGCACGACGAATTCATAAAAGGTGGTAACAAACCGGCAGCTAAAAATTTGTTCCGTGTCCTAAATAATAATAATAATTGTGCAAATTTATTAATTATCATTTTTCATTTGTATGTACATTTTTCCATCTGAATTGAAAACTTGAACCAAAAACCAAGGTTTTTAATACTTTTCAGCCAAAGCTAATCATAATTTTCAGAATACACTTTTTGTTGTTATAGAAATGCTACAACCTTTTTTAATTTCGACTTTGTTTACATATTTTGCGCCATTACAAACCGTGTTCAATAAGCAATAAAATCAAAAAATCAACTGAACATACATCAAGGACTACTTGGGACCCTGCCTTTTACTGGTTTTGAATGAGTTTAATTTTGAAACACGTAAATTTTTTGGCAATAGAGTATATGGGAAAACATCTAAAAATTAACGTGTTTGGCTCGTAAATACTTAAAATTGCCATAAACACGGTAGTGTGAATTGCCTATAAAACTCGCTAAGACTGTATGACAAAAGTTCAGTAAAAATCGCAAATAGGCGAAAATTCCCGAAAACTTGCCTACAAAAGCATGATAGCAAAGTCCAATATTGTTTTAAAATCAAGAAAGCTGCAAAAAAGCTGATAACTTGCAAAAAGTTGTTTTTACCAAGAACATTGCAAAAATTGGCGAGAAATCGGAAACAAAATTAGTAAAAATAAAGTAGGTACAATGGCAGGAAGAATACCCCAGATAGCTAATGTGGAAAACAGTGCAGCTGATGCAGAAAGCAGTACAATGAATAAAAACAGTACGCGAACTGCTAAAAATAGTACGTCTGGCAAGCCCATGTATGTATGTGCGCACGAATCAACACGAAGTGCTCGTGACAGAAAATCTGATTTCGTTCGTATTCGGGTCGTGTCGTGTTGAGCAAACTTGACACAAAAAACTCGAAACGATATTAAGATTAAAATGTGTATGAAGCAGAAACTTGCCGCACAAGATTATTGAGCGAAAATGTTGATAAGTTACTGTTTCTCAACAAAAATATGTAAATGCAAATAGAACATGAAACGTTAAAATAGAAGAAAAATATGTCTTTGAATCTAAAAAAAGTGTTTTAGTTTTGTTTTTAGATTTGATTTCGTGCGTGTTTCGTACGTGTTGTACATCCGGGATTCGTGTTCGGGTCATGTCGTGTTGAAAAATTTCAACACGCGCCCTTCTCTAGTCTGTACCTTACTTTCAGAGTTGGGGAAAATAGGCATTTCAAATAAATAAATATAAAATACAAATAGCGTTTTAATTTTCTATTTCAAATGAAAAATCGATTTTTATTAAGTATTCGAAATAAGAAACAAACCAAAAATACATATACTCCTAGTCATATATATTTACACATTTAAAAATTTAAGTAAGCTATGAAATAAAACAAAATTTTGCCGACTTCACTATTAAAAGTTAACTTGGACTTTAACGGCAAGTTTTGTATGCCGAACTTGCCGTTAAAACTAGTTTCTTGCCAAAAATTCTCATTTTATGGTGTAGCGATAAAATGTAAATGAAAACTACAAAAAATAGGGTATGTAATGTTAATAAAAAAGCGCGATATTTCGATAACGCGATCTGACTAAAAAAAAACTGGTATAACATAGTATTGTGGGTTCAGCAACACGTACAAATCTTAGGACAAATTTGGGGACCAAAGAGTCTGTTCCGCTGTGTAATCAAATGGAAAATTAGAGTATATATTTTGTATTTTCTATTTGTATTTCAAATAAAAGTATTTCAATCTCTGCTTATTTGCTTATTGTTTTTTATATAAAAAAAATGACATGTGCTTTATAATTAAGTATGTACTAAAATTAATAATAATTTTCAAAATTCAAAATCTATTATAAGATATAATTTATATAAGAAAAGTAAGATCTCACGTTCTAATTAATATAAAGCATTAATATCTCAATGTTTTAATATCTTGCAGACGAATTTTGGAGGGATTTGTTTTTTTTAAATACTCTTTGAACAAAGTAGTTTTTCTGAATTATAAAACATTCGACCAATATTCGGATAGATTCGATTTTGTTAAGAAATAGCCATAAAAATCGCCAACAAATTTATTTATCGCCAGAAAAATCGGCATGTCGCCAAATCAAAAATTTGAGCGCCAACCCAGCATAAAAATCGGCACGCTTGGCGATAAATCGCAATATCTGACAGCACTGGTGGTATTGTGTGTGCAACGTAGTTATTTCACATATACACAATATTTGACAGGGCTACCTTGTATATTATTCTACCATGGCTATTTCACATATACACAACAATTGACAGTTCGTACCATGAAAAAGCAGGTAAAAATATAATCAGCTGGCGTTCCAGAGCTACCTTGTATATTATTCTACCATGCTTTCGTCTACTATTATGTTTGTGTTTAATATTTTGTTTATAATCTGCTCTATTAGTTATCAGTTGTTCTATCCCTACGTAGGTAATAATCCGTAATTGCACGTTTCTGGGTAATCCTTTTGTCTTGTTCATTTTCTACTACGTTGCCTGGACTATTGTTTTCTTTTGTGTAAAAATATTTTAACGGTTCAAATATTACGTCTGAAGCAGTGTTTATTTGTTCATTTATTATTCTTTCATCAAATATTTTTTGCTTGTATATTTAGATGTTCTCTAATACGTTCAGTCGCCGTCCTTTATGTTGCGAATGTAATAGCTTAACTGTTTTTATAATACATATTTCCTGGTGTACATTTGTTGTCGAATATGTGGCTTGCGAAATTCGATTCTGGTGTTATTCCTGGTTCTCTCAGTTTCTTTTTGTAGTCTCTCGTGTGCTCGCGAAATCCTGTTTTTATCTTTCTTCCAGTTTGTCTGATATAACTGTGTTGGTATGTGCAAGTTAATTTGTACAGTCCTTGTTTATCTAGGAAGTCTGTTTCGTTTCTACTGTTTTGCAGTATTCTAGCCAAGTTGCTTCTTCTTTGGAATGCTGTGTTAATGTTGTGTTTTCAAAAAAATGTTACCAGTTTGTATGTTGATTTTCCCATATACGTAAAAATAGCCCAGGTTTTATCTTCTTGTTCCTGTTCTCTGTTCCGTTTCTTACTTGCTTCGATATCCTTTCTAATCTTGTCAACTAGGTATTTTTTATATCCGTTGTTTTCCGCTATATTATATATTATTCCTATCTCTTTCATATAGGCCTCACGCTTTAGGGGTATTCGTTCAAGTCTCGTTATTAATTGCCTAATATCTGCGTTCTTATATTGTTGATAACGAGACTTGAACGAATACCCCTAACACGTGAGGCCTATATGAAAGAGATAGGAATAATATACAACATAGCGGAAAACAACGGATATAAAAATACCTCAGCTATTTAAACAAATTTTATGAGGAAATAGAATATGAGTTATCTTATTCCTTTTTTATCAATATGGTGTGCAGAAATCTCACCTTCTGATTCCATATTCCAACTCTGATTTTTACTTTTGGTCTTGCTTGTACGTCAGCACCGCCTACGATAAATCAAGCTATTGTTGTTGTACATGTTTAAACAGGTTATCTTTATGTCATAATTTGCATTCTGATTTTCAGTTTTAATTAGACCGCAGAAACCACACATGTATGCAAATTTTAATATTTGTAGGTAAATATTATTTGAACTGAAAATGTGTATAAGTCAGAAGTTATTATTATTGGCTTAAGTTCAGTAATTGAATTAATGTAAATTCAAATTATTTCTAAAAATAAGAGTTGGAAAAATTGGAATATAGAATCAGAAGGTAAGATTTCGGCACACCATATTGATAAAAAGAAATAAGAAATGTAACTCATATTCTATTTCTTCACAAGATTTGGTTAAATAGCTGATGTTTCATTAATACTAGTATCCACGATCAGACGACGTAAAAGGGAACAAAGGACGCTGATGATGACAGCGTAGCGGCTGTCGAAATTAGTAGTACTAATCCGTTCTGCTAGTCTGATTAGATATTCAAATATTCCATCTTAAAAATAATTTGAATTTATATTAATACAATTATTGAACTTAAGCCGAATAATGGTCGCGTTATAAGACGTAACAGTTGTGTGTTTGGCTTAGAAACGCACAGTTGACTAGTTCCGATATACACAACAGTTGTGTATTTGCATTTTTTCCATCATAAATTTTTTCGCTACCTATCCTGGCCTTTACAAATGCAAGTGCAAGTTCGAAAAACTCAATACACTCAAACTTTTCAACTAACACACTTTTGGTTCAGCTATGAGAAAGACAGAGAAACGAATACAAATTGATATTTCGTTGATAATACGTACACAGAATTTGCATGCAAGTACTTACATGTCTAAACCAAAGCGAATTAATATCAAGTGGCCTTATCATTAAAATAACACACATACAAAGTAGGTGTAGGACTATTTTTATTTGTGCTTTGACAGTTCGGGTTAAAGTTTTTCTCTTTTCTTATATAGAGTTTTACTGATTGGGTGTAATCAGCTGATGAACATATGTGATGATAAGGCTACCTGGTACTGAATTCACCTTGGTCTAAACGCAGGTTATGGTCAACATGTACGTGCGCCAAGATAGCGTCGAAATCCTAATATTGATTTTGCGATTTCCGGAATTTGCAAGAAAATGGGAATTTAAAAGAGAAATAATATGGTCGGATCTCCTATGAAACAGAATGGAATAGAACATTTTAAATTATTTTAATATGAAAATTAACATTAAAAAGCTGCAATTGCTTATATTTACATATTTTTATATACAAATTTAAACTTTTTATAATATTTTAACATTACTATTTTATTACATGAATAAAATCGATAGCAAACTGAATGCGGAAAAAAATTATTCATTTTTACATGGAAACTGGGCAACGCCAAGCAACTAGCTATGTGGGATATTAGACTAGACCACTTGGACCTCCAAAAAAGCTTTCCGTGCAAAACATCGGAAGAGCCGTTTTCCAGAAAAATTAGTGCATACCTTTTGGCCACAAAAAATTTTATGCTTGACGTTGCCCAATTTCCCATTTTTCTGGGAAATGTCTCTTCCGATTTTTTGTACGGAAAGCTTTTTTGGAGGTCCAAGTGGTCTAGTTTAATATCCCACATAGCTAGTTGCTTGACGTTGCCTAGTTTCCATGCAGGAAATGATTTCATTTTTTATTGCCAAAATGGATACACCCATTTTTCTGGAAAACGCCTCCTCCGATTTTTTGCACGGAAAATTTTTTTTAATAAAAAAATTTTTAATAATTGAGTTATGAATTTTTAGTCGAACTGTATGGTTTTTATCCAAAGTTATTAAATTAGTTTGGCTTAAGTTCATTTTTAATTTAATCTTTCGATCAAATTATTTTTTATTTAAGAAAGAAATTCTAAAGCATGTAAATATTGAACATTCAAAGAAAAATTTGGCTGTACGGAAGGTTGAACTGACAGCTGTTTCGTGACCACCAAGTCTACTCATCAGAGTCCTTTACCCACACTACCACTGACAGTGGCAACAACACTGTAGCGAAAATCCTACTAATATTAGTAAGCTCAATTGACACACTGTCGCTATCTTGTGGCGAGTCGCACCTTATTGAACTGTGTCTAAATGTTCGGAACTTCACTAACTGTCTTTTCTTAGCATGTTCAACTATTTGAAGCTTTTTCCATTTCAGTCTTACCAGCGTGGAATATCGTCGATATTCTCAATGCTGGGATTTTATTGAATGTTTATTTTGCCCAAGTTTTTGGAACAGTACACATTCATGTTTATCTAAGTGCCTTTAGAGTTTTAATAATTGAGTTATGTCGAACTGTATGGTTTTTATCCAAAGTTATTAAATTAGTTTGGCTTAAGTTCATTTTTAATTTAATCTTTCGATCAAATTATTTTTTATTTAAGAAAGAAATTATAAAGCATGTACATATTGAACATTCAAAGAAAAATTTGGCTGTACGGAAGGTTGAACTGACAGCTGTTTCGTGACCACCTCTGATGAGTAGACTTGGTGGTCTTAAATAAACTTGGTGTTTCTTAAATAAAAAATAATTTGATCGAAAGATTAAATTAAAAATGAACTTAAGCCAAACTAATTTAATAACTTTGGATAAAAAAATTTTTATATAAATAAATAAAAGCCCCAGAATATAATTTTATGAATATCACAAAAATATTACAGCGATATTAAAAAAACCCATTCAAGGCAATGTACATAGTGTTTGCTTAATAACTCTGAAACTGGAGGTATACATATGCCACTACCTGCAATCGAAAGAGCATAAAAATACGTATCGTTAGTTGGTGTTACCAGTCCTTGAAAGACTTTCAGAAAAAAAGATGTAGCACAGCAAACTTTTTTTGTATGAAAACAAAAAGGTTAAAAATACAACTTTAGTTATTCAGTGATAATTCTAAAACTGAACAGGGTACACATATGTCACTACCCGCAATCGAAAGAAGATAAAAAACACGTCTTTAACGGGCACTGTCAGTTTCCGGGAGACTCTGAGCAAAGTTGTGGCCAGCAAACTTTTTAAAAATAAAAAAGCGTTTAGAAATACAACTGTATTTATTCAGTGATTACTCTGAAACTAGATAGGGTACACACATGGCACTACCCGCATTCGAAAGAATACAAAAAAAAACGTCTATACCAGGTACTGCTAATTTCTGGGAGATTTTCTGAAAAAAGTTGTATCCAGCAAACTTTTTAAAAATTAGAAAAGCGTTTAAAAATACTTTATTTATTCAATGATAACTCTGAAACTAGATAGGGTACACACATGGACTATCCGCAATCGAAAGAGGACAACAAACCACGCCTACAACGGGTATTGTAAGCTTCCGGGAGACTTGCTGAGAAAAGTTGTGACCAGCAAACTTTTTTATACGCAAAAAAGAGCTAAAAAAATAAATTTGTATCTATTTACTGATAGTTCTAAAACTACACAGGGTACACACATAGCACTACCCGCAATCGAAAGAGGACAAAAACCACGTTTATAATGGGTACTGTCAGTTTCCGACAAACTTTCTGATAAAAGGTGCAGCCAGCAAACTTTTTAAAAATTAAAAAAGCGTTTATAGGCGTGGCGTTTTGCCTTCTTTCGATTGTGACATGTGTGTACCCTGTCTAGTTTCAGAATTATTTCCATATAAAAAAAGTTTGCTGTGCTACAAGTTTTTTTGAAAGTCTTTCAAGGACTGACAACACTAGGGACTGAAACCGAACCTGAACCCAAACGGGGTCAGGTTCGCTGTTTATGAAAACTTTGAACCCAAACCCGTTGAACCCTAAAATTTAGCAAAGTTCGGGTTCAAAAATTTAAAAATTGGGAAATATTTAATAGAAGAATAATAAAAAGCATTAGAAATCTTGCATACAAAAAAATTTAAAACAAAATCAAAATAAAATAACGACCAAGGCAAATTCATACCAAGTGGCAGCAACCCCGACAGCTGAGTATTTTTTGCAATTTTTAAAATTGCCGAATGGTTGCCAAACATTTCGCTTGTTCTTGTTCTGGGTATTTCTAATAATTTCTAATTTGAAGTATATGTTCTTATGGCAATGCGGTACGTACGTTACAAAGTTGAAAAATTTTTTTCGAAAGCCAAATAAGTTAAATTTAATTATATTAAAAATAGAATATATTGTTTAAACGTAAATGTAAAATTGATTTACATATATAGTTTTTTATTAAACAAAATAATTGCGCGTAATTAAATTTTTGGTTTTGAACCGAACCCGAACCTGAACCCATTTTTTTCATGGTTTCAGTTCTTGGACAACACCCACTAACGATACGTATTTTTATGCTCTTTCGATTGCAGGTAGTGGCATATGTATACCTCGTCCAGTTTCAGAGTTATTAAAGGTGGTCTTATACTCTCTGTGCTTTACATCTGACTTGTCCAATTTCCCACTGCAAAAGCTATACATGTCGTGTGAACCTTTTGAAACATTGTCACCTGAAATTTGCAGAGCTAAAGTCAGGCGACAAAATTTTCAATTAGAGCGCGTTCTATTTTCATCTGACATCAGCTGATTTGAGTTCACAAGTATGTGTTGGCGTCACATAGAGGTTATGTCAGATGCGATTATACATGTACGTGTGAAAGCAAAAATTAAAAATCGTCTGTAAATGGACAATTTTGACAGACACGCAAAGTTACATGTGGGTCTCAAAACTGACAAGTCAGATGTAAACCACAGATATTCTAAATCCACCTTAAAGGTGGACTTGTCAGTTTTGAGACCCACATGTAACTTTCCGTTTCTGTCAAAATTGTCATTTACAGACTATTTTTATATGTACGTTGACAGTTCGGGTCAACGTTTTTCTCTTTTATATGGAGTTTGACTGATTGGGTGTAATCAGCTGACGATCAGCTGTGCTGATACGGCTACCTGGTACTGATTCGCATTGGCTACGCCCAGAATTTTTAATTTTTTGTCAAGCATTATTTAGTTTTTTGTTATATTTGTTGCCCTTATGCGGCCACCTGTATACTTATTTCACCATGTAAAAAACCTAAACATAATTTTTTATATATAGAGTTTGTTTGACATCTTCACAATTATGTCATTTTTGTTATAGAGATGCATAGACCTAATTAGTCTATGTCCAGACGAGTCCACTTTTGCTTCTGCGACTTTTTAAAATTTTCTTTTGAAGCTGCATTCGTGTCCAGCTTTTGTTTTTTTTACATAGCTTTTGTTGTTGCTTAATATAACGAAGAAGAAAACAAAAGAGAGTTACATGTAGATACATGAAGCAGTGTACCCCTTCCCTATCTTCTCACCTATCTCTCCCATATACTCAAAAGTTGCGCAGCAAAAGTTGACTCGTATGGACAAGACTTATTGAACCGTGGCTGCACTAATGCCCCTTTAATTAAAATGAGTGTTGAACATGTAACATTTTTTTTCTTTTTAAGTGCAACATCATAAGAAAGGGCCGTGGCTATTTATCCATCTGTTTGATCAAATTCATGTATGCATTGGTAATATTTTGTTTTGCTTAGCACAGCAACTTATCAAATTCATATCATCAAACTTCATATGAAAGTTGTTGTGAAAAAGAAAGAACATGTGATTTTTTGGGCGGAAATGTTTCATTATTTATTAAAAAACTTTTTGTTTGTTGAAAATTAGTTTTTTTACTCCCTTTTTTAATTCCTTTTAACTCCTTTCCATATGCAGTTCGAAAAGAGTTAAAATTTTGTGCGACATCCTTTTTTTAGCATTTGGGTTTTTTCTGTATATGTTTCAAGCAATATGTCGTACTAAGCATTTTTTTAAATTTCTTTTGCTATATTGCTTCGATTTAACTCGCCATAAAGCAGGCAAACCACGATAAACTTCAATAAATTCAATTTTGTTCATCCGTTTTTTTAAATAGTGCGTCTCCATAGAAATGATGTGGTCGCTGCGAAAACTAAACAAAAATTACATTTGAAGTAATTACACAGCCACTCATCAAACAAGCTTCAAATTTCGTCATCGTCGGTAGTGAAAATCAAAAGTGTTTTGTTTTTCATCAAACTATACGTGTGAGATTTTTTGCACTAATGCAGTCAAAAATATCTCTGTTTGATCAAACAGTTTGATAAGTTGCCATGCCGCTTTACACTTTTAAAATAATGCATATTTTACAGAAAAGAACATAAAGAATGTAAAAGGCAGAATAAACGCAGCATATTACACAGAAAAGAAAACGCCATTAGTTTTAATCAATTTATTTAGCAAGTGCAATGGATGCATACACTGAGTGAATGCAATGGATGCATAACTCAATGAATGTATGAATAAACTCAATGGATTCTGCAAATTCTTTTTCAATTTAAATTTCGTATATCATTTTTGCAAAAATTATTTTTTTATTTACAAAAAAATTACATTACAGCTGATCACAACAAAAGAACTTGGCGCACAAAACGAGTTACATGTAACTTGAATTTACAAACGCGTCGAAAGTATGAAACGCACAAACGCGCAACGCACGAAAGGCGTGGTATGGACTTTCAGCTTATTTCGGTTCACAAATGAAAGTTTTCTTTCTGAATTTTTCTCTAATTGTCTTTTAAGATTTCATTCATGTCTACACACTTAAATTTTTTTAATGAAATATAAAAGAAAATGTAAAATTAAGCTGCAGCCAACATGAGGTTGGCCATTACGAATTACAAAACAAAGAAAATTTCAAACAACATGAAAGTGTGTACCCCTTCCCCAAGGCGAATTCAGTACCAGGTAAACTCGTCATTAAAACAAGTGCAACAATACAAAAACAACATGCAGTTCGGCCATTTTGAACACACCTAATCTGTCAAAAACAGCAGGCCAAAACAGGGATGGGAAAGTTGGTACAATTGACCATTTTTGGTGCACTTCGAATCTTAAAAGTACAATGGTACACCAATGGCTTATTTAGTACAATTAATAATTTTCCTACTTTTTTAGAAAACCTCATTATTGCAGTTTATTTATTGTGCTAAAATATTTTATCCTTTTCGTCCGCTCGTACATATGCCACTTTTATCTGAATTGAATTTGAATTTTGCGAAGTATTGAAAACAAAGTTCGGCTAAAAAGTGCTCAAATAAGGCTAGCTAACAAAATTCCTCTATAATAAGTCCGTTTGCTTACTTTTACAGTAAAATGCAGTAAATGAGTAATTACTGAGTAAACTGGAAAATTAACTCTAAAAAATGCTATTGCCCAAAAAAAGTACGTGAATGGAAAAATAGTGAAAATTCGTAAGATTAAGGAAGTATCTGATGGCAAATAAATATAGTGCTGAAAAACATTTACAGTTTTTTGACTACTCAACTTTCTTTATTATTGGTAATACAATACTACTTACAACACGCAAATTTTAAGAAAATATAAAAAATTAATTAATTAATAAATTAATATATTCCAAAAAACAATTTTTGGCCCCATTAAACGTATTTTGGCCCTTTGAAATTATCAATTTGGCTCAAAACAAAAAAGCGCAAAATGCATCACTGAAATGCAGTAAAGTTTATTAAAAAATTGGAAAAACTTTTAGGGAACTCGACAGAGTGTGCAAACAAACAAAACTTTTCGCAAACGTTCATCCGAAGACACAAACTTTTAAAGTATTTTTAATCGTTTCGTAGACGAGCAAAACCAAAACAAATACTTTTGCAATGACAAAGATTACAAACAATACAATTGGCTTTTCACTCATCTGCTTGCTTTAATATCCCGTTTCAAGCGTACAACTGCAAACGAAACAAAAGCAGAAATGTATTTTGTTGAATGGTTCATTGTATTTAGCATAAATAAGCTAACACATTCTCTACTATGATGAATAAATCAATCGGGAAACGTTTGCAAATGTATTTTCTTAAAACTATTCAATTTTGTTCTCATTCTTTACTTTTCTAGCTGCGTACATTTAAGTTAATGTACATTAGTGTACACAAGCACAAACAATACAAAACTAAATTGGACTATTATCACGCAATTCATATGCTGATTTTAAAATCATGTTTTATTTTCAATTCTCTTTAAAATTGCTTCCGAAAACCTTTTGCATTCATACAATGATTTTTAGTTGCATGTTTTTTTTTATAAATTACTCTCAAAATTTTGCTTTATTTGCTATTTCACAACAACAAAAACCTAACACAACTACATAAGAGATAGACAATGAGAGAAAATGCAGATAGAACTAAAGAAATATATGAAAAAATCACTAAAAACTGAAAATGTGATTTTTTTTCTACCCCGTTTGCTTCACTACCCCGTTCGCCATCATACTCCAAAAATCATGTTTTAAAAAAATCATCGTATGAATTGCGAGTATCATTCGCGTTGTTTTTATTTTACACATTGAAAAATACAAAAACAAAACGAAAGCAAACGTTTCATTTAGTTTATTTTCCTACTCTGGTACTCGAACGGACATAATGTGAGCTATTTTAGATAAGAAATTTGCCACAGATGTATGTACAGAAAAGTGATGCATTTTCTGTATTAAACAATTTTTCTGATTTCAAATATCTGTTTTGGTACAATTATGCCCAAAAAAGTACAACTTTAGAGAGCAATTTGTACAATTTTAAAATCTCATTTACCACCCCTGGACCAAAATACAAAGGAAAAAGATGACGATCTGTAAAATGTAAACAAACAATAGAAAAAAACAAATAGATTTTGACAGCTTGGGTGTAAGCAGCCCAATTCGCCTACGAAGAGCTGATGCTCATATGCGCTGATGAGTTCACCTGTATTAATTCGCCTTGCCCTTCCCAATCTGCTCTCCCCTCTGACTAGAAAACTAAGACTTTCTGAAAGAAAACTTTCATGTGAACCGAGACTTAAGTGCAAGGCGAATTCATAACAGTGGCCCCGATCAAGGCGAATTCATACCAGGTGAACTCAACAGATCAGCTGTTTATTTTTTGCCTATTTTCTCTGCTTGTATTTTTGATCTGGTTAAATTGTCAAATGCCTTGTTGACATATTTTTCAGTACATTTTTTGACAAATAAACGACGTATTTTCCAAAGCGAATTGAGGCAAGTCTCCTGTTACGAATTTGCCTTGGCCCCCACTGATAAGGTGATAAATATATGGTGATTTTGCCGCTTGAATTTTTTATCTAGTTCGGTTGTCAAATACTCTGTTTACATATATTTCAGTACATTTTTTGACAATCAAAGTGGGTATTTTCGAAGCGAATTTAGGCGAGTCTACCTGTTATAAATCTGCCCTTAGTAAGTGGTAAGACTCAAAATAGTACTAAGAAGTTGCAACACTGGGCGTGCATTTGTGCCGCCGCCTCAAGCAAATCACTTTAATTCTTCAGTTACGCTCGTTTAAGAAAGAAGACATTTTTATTTGAAATTCGGTAACGAATGAGAAAGTTAAGTGAAGTAAAAATAATTAAATTTTGAATTAAAAATTTGTGTACAGAATAACATATTTTTTTTTATATAAAAACATTTGTTTATTAAAGAATACAGGTAAATAAGAAAGTGCAACAAACCAAATTTAGTTAAAGGAATTGATTTGACATGGAAAAAATACAATAAATTAATCCTTCCAATAAAGTGTGTACACCATTCAAGTCGTTTTTCTAGCTTGTTGAAAAAAACATGAGAATGAGCGTCTTTTATACTTCACAGTACGAGCGAAAAATGTACATATAAAAAACTGGATTTTAGTCTTTGGGTTTGTTATATCTTTTAAAAAGGAGTCCAAATACGTGGGTTCTATTTTAAAATTTTGAAAAATTAATGTTGATGGAATGGGTCAGGCGTCAAGTAGTTGTATAGTAAGGGTGCGTATGAAATGTATACACTTCTGTTTTTATGTCTGTCTGCACCTACCATCTATATCCCCCTTATCCCTGTTGATTGGTTGAGTTTGGGTGTGCCTGTCGCAGTTGCGTCGACGCCATGGCCGTGGCAGAGTAGTAACAGCCACTGCCAGTGCAGCTACCTTTGTTGTACTTAAACCATCTATTTACGTCTGCAAAGAAACACAAGGCAATGAAATTCATATTCATCGCCTTCTGTTTCTTTGTTTGTGCGCTTCGTTGTAAATGGAGTTTTCCTTTTTTGTTTGCCATTCGTTTTTACAATGTTTGGCTTCGTTTTATTTCGTTCGCCGTTTTTATTATTCATTCGGATTGATGTATCGGTCGTTCCTTATCTTATCAATTTCTATTTGTATGTATCCCTTTGAACATATTTGTCCTTTTCCTAAATTTAATTTAATTAAGTTTTACATCGTCTGTTATGTTGTAAAAGATGAATAAATGTCAAAGGCCTTTGACTGTGTACTTTTGATTTCATCTCTACTTGAATTTGTAACGTATTCGAGTTTTTTTTTACAAAATATTGGACATGTAGTAAATATAGGCAGTGCAAATCTTTCTTGTAATACTTGGTGCATATTCTACACTGGATAGTAAATATACCATGGTTTAGCATTGGCGTTAGATTACATTACATTCATCTTAAATAATTAGTTCAATATACTTTTGCACATGTACGTAGCTACATACATATGTATTGAGCTATTGTTAAAAAAATTATTGAATTAAATTGATGTTCATGTGTGTGGTGGATTCATTTTATCATTTCTTATAGCTTTTATTCTTATTGCATGTGCATATACATATATGTATGTATATACATTCATACATATGTATATACATTCATACATATGTTCACATACATATTTGTATGTTGGAATGTACGGTCTTTTCAATACATTTTTCATTTAATCTTTGTGTGATGATTGAATTGAGGACTCATCTTTAATCATTCTTTATATAAATTTATTTAATTATATTTTTCTTAAAGCCTATTGTACATCCTAAAGCTTGTAGAATTGTATTATGTAGAGGGTGGGTGCATCAAGTTTTTAATTTAATTTATGTTTGCACAAATCTACTTCCTAACATACACAATATTTATAAAGATGTATGTATATATTATGTACACACATGCATATGTACATGCTTATGTATATTTTCAAATACCATGCAATAATAAATGTGTTTATGTGTTCAATAATGAAAGAATGTCAATAGTAAAAACTCAACATTCATGCGAATTTTTCAAGTACTGCGTAGTTAAGGCCGCCGCCCTTGCGCCAACAAAAACAACTTGTGCATGTACATATATTTTTGTATGCATTTGTAAATGACTGCGATTGATTGTCCACACATACATTTGCAAATACATATGTACATACTACATGTTTCGATGTAAGTATGTA
This sequence comes from Panzeria rudis, assembly GCA_956483635.1. Taxonomy (NCBI): domain Eukaryota; kingdom Metazoa; phylum Arthropoda; class Insecta; order Diptera; family Tachinidae; genus Panzeria; species Panzeria rudis. The sequence continues at coordinate 52,532,337 of OY101449.1, read as the reverse complement.
TGTATTAAATGTAAGTATGTATATAAACTATAAACTCCTGTTTTGTATACACATACATTTATAAAATAACCGGCTTATCAATATTTATAAGTTTAGTAGCGCTTTGGTCTATATACAGAGCCGGACAAAACTATTCACACATTATGTTTTATTTATTGTACATACCTATAAAGCTATTACTTCTAATCCAATATGCATATTCAGTAAAGTAAGTTAGCCACAGCAATTATGTTATCCTTTAATCATGAAGTATTACAAATCAATAAATAATTATATCAGCCTGCCAAAATTTTACATGCAAATTGAGTTTGAAGCCCATTTTAATACGGACAACATTATTCACACCGAGATGCAGAAATGAAAAGTTGAATTATTAAAAATAGTAATTAAATCATGACTTTTCCTACTGAAACAATAGAGTCTGACCTAGTACTCAGTTTTGAATTCGGATTAAGCCAAATAGTCTGGCAACGCCATGAACGATTTTGATTGTGTTTTTTCGGTAGCTGTTTCTGAATATTTATTTTTTTTTTTACCTAAAAGCGTAATTATTGCAAACAATTGTATAATCAAGTGCTGGAGCTGGTCATTTTACCAGATTTCTAGCTTGTCGGATGAGGATCACTTAATAACAACGATCTGAATCTATCGTACCTCAACCATCTTTTTTGATTTGACTAGGTGCTTTCTTCATATTACATTTTTTTTTATCAATTCCTGATGTTCGCCCTTATATCTAGTCTTAACCGCACGAAAATCGCAACCAAAATATTTTTCGATATGCTTTTTTTTTTATGTATATCAATAATATAAGATGTTTCACGCTATCTGTAAAAATTGCATAGTTCCACAAAGCACCGTAACAAATTTAGAGCAAAATCTATTTTAGCGTAAGCCCAAAAAATTTTTTTTTTATATATTTTTTGGTGTTGCTTACGATAAAATTTTCTCAACTAAACAGGAAGCAAAAATATAAATATTAATCAAATTAACCTGCATATTATCATTGTAATATGTTCTATATACGTGCTGCACAAATACAAAGACTATAAAAATTACAAAATAAAGCAATGAGATCAATCTTAAAATGCAATAGATACACGCCAACTCAGTTTATGCTTGACGCGTTGAGATGGCTGAATATACAACAACGGATACAATTGAACACACTGAAATTTATTAGAAAAATGAAAACAGGAGATGCACCCCAATACATGTGTGACCAAATAGAATATGTTGGAGAAGTACAACCATATTGCCTTAGAAATTAAAAAAATTTTAGGCTCCACAGAGTTTCAACAACAGGTATGCAGCGATCATTATTCTACAAAGGACTGAACCTGTATAATATGCTACACAATGATGTAAAAAATGAAAGAAACTTTGACATTTTTAATAGAAAAATCATAACTTTTGCGAAAAACAATTCAACATAGAGCTTCCATAAATGTTAACTTTAATACTATGTAATTGATACAATTTGTAATGAGAATCGAAAGTATTTTTAATACTACTACTACTAAATAAAAAAAAAAAGATAGCTCGGACCAATAGTTACATATCATCATATGAAATGCAAAAGGGCCTATCATCACTGAAACTTGTATAGAAAAATTATAGCTTTTGTGAAAAATAATTCAACATAGAGCTTCCATAAATGTTAACTTTAATACTATGTAATTGATACAATTTGTAATGAGAATCGAAAGTATTTTTAATACTACTACTACTAAATAAAAACTAAAAAAAAGATAGCTCGGACCAATAGTTACATATCATCACATGAAATGCAAAAGGGCCTATCATCACTGAAACTTTATAGAAAAATTATAGCTTTTGTGAAAAATAATTCAACATAGATCTTCCATAAATGTTAACTTTAATACTATGTAATTGATACAATTTGTAATGAGAATCGAAAGTATTTTTAATACTACTACTACTAAATAAAAAAAAAAAAAGATAGCTCGGACCAATAGTTACATATCATATGAAATGCAAAAGGGCCTATCATCACTGAAACTTGTATAGAAAAATTATAGCTTTTGTGAAAAATAATTCAACATAGAGCTTCCATAAATGTTAACTTTAATACTATGTAATTGATACAATTTGTAATGAGAATCGAAAGTATTTTTAATACTACTACTACTAAATAAATAAAAAAATAAAAAAAGTAATAATAATAATAAAGAAGATATACATACAAGAATAAAACTATTACTCAAGAGACTACAAAATTTGAAAATATTACTCAAGAGACTACAAAATTTGAAAATCGGTGACACAAGTGTTCTTTCTAGCCTATGTAAAAATAAAATATGTAGAAGAAATGTTCACAGAATCAGATCGAGAGCTGATGGGCATATGTAACAAAACAAGGCCGAGAGACCGGCTACTAAACGTGTCGGCATTTATCGACGATACACAGATTCTGAAAAGAAAACTTTTTAGAAGCGATATAATGTGCTGTATTTGTGAGAGTAAATATGACGGAATATGGGAATGTAATGCAATTTTCTACATGATTTTTCAATATCTAAAAGGTTTGGATGAATAAAACCCGCATCCTTCGATAAGTGTTTTCTGTGACAGCTACATATGTAGGCCAAAAGCGCAAAGTTAACGAAAACATTAACTTTTTTTATAAAATGCAAAAAATTTTTTGTCATGAATAAACATCATTTCAAATAAAATTAAGTGAAAATATCTTATAATAGTTTAACATAAAATTTCATCCCAACCAACAAAATTTTATTCAGCAGGTAGTTAGCATTGGAAGAAAAAAATATTTTAAGCCACATAAAATACCATTATATTAGAAATAAACCATTAAAACTTATTATGTTACGTATATTGGACAAAAATAACTGATATACTTAATTTCAGAGCAATACTGCCATTTGAAGCGAAGTTATTAAAAAAAAGCTTCTGTAAAGTTTTATTTTTTCTGCTTACGATTTTCGTGCGGCTACGACTCGATATGTTTGATAGCAGTTTTTGCAAATTCAAGTTTCATCGATTCGAACATGGAAATAAGCAGATAGAACTATTTGAACAAATTAAAAAAAAAACTTCATAACTGCCAGTGTCACTCCTAGACGGGTAAAATAATTTTTCCCCCAATAATTTTTCTTCCCCAAAATTTCTTCGGAACTTTATGTACCCTTTCCCTTATCGCTATTCCTTAAGGGAGTCTCATGCAAAGTTTAAAATTTTATAAAACTTAAGAATTGACCCCTACAGTTCCTGGGATATCCCTAGACGTATCAAATGTGTGACCGACTCATTAGTTTTCGAGTCCAAAAATTTTTCATTTGAACATTGCTACACTCCTTACACGCAATTTACATTGTGCCTTTCTCGTCTGGCTTTAAAGGCAGGCTTTTTTTAGTTTGTGAGAGAGAGAGAGAGAGACGCGGTGAGAAGTTAGCGGGGTAAGAAAAAAGGCACGAATTGAAATTTGAGCGGTTTTTTTATATTTCTCTTTGTTATTTTCGTACTCACAGCATTAAGCATGTGTATAATCGTCAAAAAAGGCATGGAGAAAAAGTTTGTAATATAAATGCGCGTGACTTTTCGTAGGGGTTTTTAAAGAAAATTAAAAAAAGGCGAAAAGTCATTTATTGCCATTCCTTACACCCCGTCTTTACGAGACATAATTTTGTTCTAACATTTGTCAAACTTCATACACAAAAACTTCAGAAAATGTTAGTGCTATTTTTTAATATCGACTTTACCTTTTGTCAAGACAAATCAATGGCTCGTGAAGACGCTATGTTACATACAAAGTTCACAATACAGACTACAAATATATAGATGGAAAAGTCCCATAACTGCCTAGGAGTCTCCCTAGGGAGGAGGGGGTGGTGTGGTTAAATGTATGACCGACTTCCATTAGTTTTTTGTTTTTAACATTTTGTCAAAACATACTTGCCCCCGTATCTCCATCCCTTAGGGGACTCCCATCCAAAAAATTTACATTTTGTATTTTGTATTTTAAGGAATGGAGATATTGGTTAGGTATGTTAGAAAATAATACTAGGAAAGATAAGTGAGGGTCACTTCTAAGGGTAGCGATAGAGTCCGACCGAAACCGGTTTTTTGAGGCCGAACCCGAACCTAATATTCGGCAAAAAGGCCGAATATTCGGCCGAATCCGAATCTTGCCGAAACTTTTTTAGCATTAACTGATATTGACATTTTATAAACTTAACAGAACTGGAAACTCATTATTTTATTAACAGCCCTTTTCACAATGTGTTTAAAAGTTAACGTGGTTTTTAACGGCAAATTCGGCATACAAAACTCTCCGTTAAAGTATACGTTAACTTTTAACTGTACACTGTGAAAAAGGGTGTAAGAGTAGATCTACATACATACAGTGTCAGTCAAAATAATAGTAGAAATTGAATACATATATTTCATTCCATCGAGCAAATTTGCTTCAAATTTAAATCTTAAAGATTTACGAACATATGACTAATAAAAACTTGGCATGAAATTAGCTTAAATGATGAATAGAACTGGAATATTGGGTTCGGTACACAAACATTGAGGAGTGTTGTATCACTCCATTGATGACGTTACAAGAGCACCAATCAAAAAGTTGAGTCGGAATAACTAGAAAGGTATAAAGTGGAATTTTACCTATTTTTGACACTAATTTATACGATTTTATTCATTTCAACTAAAGAGAAGTTTTTTTGTTTACGCCCGCGTTTCATCGATGATATACACAATAAAGATTTTTTTTCGACGGTATTGAATTTATCGTAAACATTGAAAATGAGCTTTTTTCATATTTCGAAATTATTTAAAAGAATCTATTTTAAAAAACAAATAATCAATTTCAGTGCAAAATTGCAGAAGTAATTTCGATTGCGAAAAATCGATTTATTATAACATAAAATAGATTTTCGATTGAAATCAAAATCGGTTTACCATTCCCTAGTTTATGCTATTTATTTTGGCAACAAACAGTTGAATACTTTATGTTACATGTATATCTTTTCGTTGCACTTTATAAAACTAAGTAAAATTTTCATTAAATTTGAAAAGATATTGGACGGCGAAAAACAGATTCATGGCGGTGACATATTTTAAATTTGGAAAATAATATTTCGACTAACTTCCTTATTTAAGAGAATAAAATAGTTTCGGTTTCGGTATTCTTCAAAAAAGTTGGCCTAAACCGAATATCAGCCGAATCCGAAACCGATATAGAATATTCGATCGGACTCTATGTAGCGAATTCATTTTGTTGGTTGATCACAAATTACAATGAATGTATGTATGTATGTATGTATGTATATATGTATATGTTAACTTGTTCATTAATGACTTGGTATGCCGATGATTTGAAATTGCTTATGAAATTGGAATCAACTAATGACGCGCATATTTTGCAAACTGAGATTAATAATCTAAGTGATTGGTGTCGGCTTAATAGTCTGACTCTAAACATTAGTAAATGTGTACATGTCTCCTTTCACAGGTCTCTGACTCCCATTGTGGTTGTCTTTAACATTAATGGTATAAATTTGAAAACGTCAAATTCAAAGTTGGACTTAGGGGCTATATTTGACAGCTCTTTGTCTTTTGCATCTCATGTTGAATTCATACTACCCAAGGCTTATAAAATGCTTGGTTTTTGAAAAGAAATTGCTCTGAATTTGTTGACCCGTACACACTCAAGCATATCTACTTCGTTTGTAAGATCTAATCTAGAATATGCTTCCGTTATTTGGAGTCTTCACGTCTCCAATCTGATTTCTCGCGTTGAAAGAGTTCAACGCATTTTTATTAAATTTCCTTCACGAGCGCTACCTTACTTATTTTACTCTAGAACCGCGTAGAGTAGTTCAATCGGCACTATTTGTATATGATATTGTTAATGGTTTTATTGATTGACCAGATTTGCTTAATATGGTACCGTTTTATATACCTCCTAGGAATCTTAGGTTGTCTAAGCTACTTGATGTACCCATTCATAGGACTAATTATGCACGTAATGGTACTTTAACACGTGCCTTTGTTCAGCTCAACGAGATTGATTTCAATTCACAAAAAGTTTCTCATTCTTTTATCGAATTCGGCACTGAGAAATCTGAGTTTAAACTCCTACTTTTTAGTGTAATAAAATAACTGTCTTATGTGTTGTTTCCACAGTGTAAACAAGCAATGCTTGTCTGAAATTTGTTTGAAAAGCACTTTTGAGTTTTTTGAGCGGCTTCCATACAAACTTTTTACATAGGTCGCTTGTTTGCATTGTGTAAACAGCACATTAATATAGTAAAATAGCTGTGATTTATAAACTGTAAAGATAATTTTGTATATATTTACGTTTTACACATAATTCATTGTTAAATTAGATATTTATGCAATATAACTATAGGTATTTTTGTTATCTTAGTCTGTAAGGATTTTTTATCCAAAGACTGAAATAAATAAATAAATAATATAAAAACTAATTAAATATTTTTTTTCGAATTGAATTTTTTGCATATAGCACTACATGTGTGAATATAAGCTTTCGATATAAAACAGTAAAACGGAAAAAGTTGATAGGAAGGATTTCGGAAGAAATATGAGTGTTGCCAGCGGTATTTTTTGGTAAGAAGCTTAATTTTTTTGCACTTGTAGAGCTACAAAGCTCTAGGACCATACTCATGGGGTTATTGAAGTTAAAGTTGGTATGACATTTGCATGGATAAACTAGTTTTGCTACAAATTTTAGCGTTAATAACACTATGCGACAAATGAAGACTTGGAAAAACACACGGACTGAACAGTAAGTACAGACTCGATTGTACTACCATAGGCTAGTAAAATCCAATACTCATTTTGGCGGATTTGGTGACCAATTTTTTTATGGACCTCTAAAGTTTCTGAAAGTATTTATATTTTATTTTTAAGATTTGTTTCAACAGTTTTTGCTAACTGAATTTGATGTATAGTCAAATTTGTGTAACATGTAGACGACATAATTGTCATTACAGTTTTTAAGCTATTATATTTATAAGTTCATATTTTATGTTTTTCTTATTCACGTTGTTATTTACTCATGATAATTAATAATCACAAACAATATACATACATACTACACACATATGTATACTTTTTTCACAAGCAAACAGTAAATATGAAAATTTTCTGGAATTGCAAAAATAATTAATTTTGATCGCCATATTGTTAAAATGTTTCCAATTTATTTTTCTCCTTAAATAGTGTTTCCACGTTGATTTATAAACTGTAAATAACACTACATCAAATTGATAAAACACTGGTTGTTAAATGTTAAAATCATTATCAACTTGAATTCAAGTTGATTCAGAAACCATTGAAAAATGTTTGAGAATTGTGCTTGATATCAAATGATAGACATCTTATTTCAAAGGTTTGACTTCGTGTTTGCTGGGATTTGGCAACCCAACAAATACGCAAGCTTGATTTCAAATTGGTATGATTTGAAATCAAAGCTTTTCTCAAACGACAAACGTTTGAAAATGATTTGAAAATAACTTTAAAACATATCATTCTCAATTAGAAGGGGAAATTATTTTCAAATTGAGAAATTCATTTATTCTCAACTTACCTTCAAGCGTTATTCTCAAATGTGGATTGTAATATAATGTGGAACTTAAATAAAATGATTTTTTAACTGACTATTTCACGATCTCGAAAGAATTTTTTCTTTCTTCCAACTACATTTAAAACAAAATTAAGTTATGAGTTTAGTCGAACTGTATGGGCTTATATCCAAAGAAATTTAATTATTATGGCTTGAGTTCGTTTTTTTCAATTAAATTATATTTTTGTTTAGATATAGACAAAGAAAATTTTTGACTGCATCGAGGGTTCAACTCATGTTTCGATAGCTCCCTCTAATCTAAACTAAGACTAAACTCATAACTTTATTGTTAAACTCTAAAGGCACCTAGCAAAAGGATGTACATTAGGGTCGACTTTTTTTTTACTATTTTTGCAAATATCAAATTTTACATGCCTTAGCCAAAATGGCCATAAAAATATAAAGAAACCTTACTTTTATGCTGTTGTCAAAAAAGTTCCCGCACCAACCGAGTTTAAATTTGGTCTATGTGTTAAAACATATAAAACCAACCAACCAGTTTTCCTTACCCCTTTACATTTTGATAAAATTTACTACGATGATGCCTCTGGTAAAACTAATATTGGTGCAAAATCTAAGCTCACTATTTTGCCTACTTCGACAAATATCGCGACTTTAGAATAGAAAAATTCATAAAAAATTTACTAAACTGACTTCACAAAAATATTTATGTATGTATTTAAAAATATTTATCCTAGATATTCCATTACGGTATCATGTTAAAGGGCACAAAATTTCCCTTAACATGAATTTTTTTAAGAATTGTAGAAATACCATTCTTCGAGAAAATCGACCGCGACCGTAAAATTCAACCTCTGAATAATGCAAAATAAACTTAAAGCATACATATTTAATCTTAAGGGTAATTTTGTGCCCTTTAATATGTCATTTTAATGGAATATCTAGGATAAGTAGTTTTAAATATATACATAATTTTGTGAATTAAATTTGTAAATTTTTGATGAATTTTCTTGTTTTAAATTTGCGATATTTCGCGAACTAAGCAAAGTAGTCAGCTAAGATTTTGCACTAATAGTAGTTTTGCCAAGGACATCGTTCGTACTTAATTTTTATCAAAATCGATAAACAATGTATGTATATGTATATTAATATAACAAAAAAAATATCTGCGGGTTTTTAGGAATTTCATTTGGTGCGGAAGGCTTTTCTGCCAAAATGACCCGCAATAAGGATTTTTATTATTAATTTTGTATTGGCTATCACATGGTGATAGGTAAATTTGTTGTAAAAATTTAGTCATACCCTAATGTACATGTTCAAATAAACTGAACAAGCAAACTTTCACACACACTAGTACTTTTGTAGTTATCAATGATAATTCATACTAGAATAGAGAAATAACAAAAGAAGCTTAACACAAGACAATAGAAAAAAAGTAAATATCAATAACTATCAAATGAAATACAGCTCTAAAGGTACGGTCACACTTGGCAAATATTCGCCTAAAAAAAGTGACCAACACACAAGCTAAAATTGCATTTCCATTTAATTCCAATATTTTTTTTAATGTATGATCGCATTTATTAAAAAGAATATAAAAATCGCATTTTGCGGTATAATTGACTTTATTTTGTGATACAAAAACCTAATTAAATCATACTAACCCTGGACAAAAGTAGTGGTTGCGTTTTTTGGAAAATATTTGCCAAGTGTGACCATACCTTAAGAGTGACAGCATGAATTGATTAAAAGTATGTAGATGATATCAAAGCACGAAGCCGTTTAGCGCATAGCCTGCTAACAGCCGCCGAATTTTGTTTTTAAATTGCGCCGCCACCGATGTATGCGGCTGTGATCGGCGCACGACTCAGCCGACAAGTGACTATCAATTTATATAAGTTTGGTATAAATACAACAACAAAATAGGTAATGCTTGTCAAAAATATATAAAATATTGATAATTTTTTTGTCGCTAGATATACATACTACGTGAGCCGGTCGACTTTTTGGGTAAGCCGACGCCGACAATCGAAAAATATCGGCATCGTGTTCTGGATGATATTCAACTCTTGATTGCAAACCACCGACTTTGGTCGAATGGTCAAAACGGAAAAGAATTCTGATGAGATTAGCTGGTGCTATCGAAACGTCAGTTCAACCCTCCGTCCAGTCAAATATTTTCTTTGTCTATATGCTTCACATTTATCTCTAAACAAAACTATACGGCCATGTTCTGAAAACCATTTCGTTTTGAAATTGCAAAATCACAAAAATGAAAAACAGTGATCTTTTAATTGGACAATTTAGTGCATTCGAAGTTAAGTTGGAATAAAATATCTGAAACATTTAAAACATAAAAATAAATTAAAAAGTTGCAATAAATGACTGTTTTAGTTGAATTTTTTCCTGAAATTTTGCTGTTTCAAAACGAAATGGTTTTAAGAACATGGCCGATAATTTAATTGAAAAATTAAATTAAAACCGAACTCAAGCCAAAATAATTAATTTTTTTGGACAAAAACAAAATTTAAAAATTTGTTCTTGTTTTATTTATTTATTTCAGTCTATGGATAAAAAAAACCCTTACAGACTAAAGGCCGTTAACAATAAAAATATTAACCTGCAGTTAACACTAAACTCAAAATTTAATCTTAATAAATAAAATTTCATTAACACAAAGCAGATTTACCTATTCAATTTCAATTAAATTTAACTGGAACCTTTTTTGAGTTTAAATTCTTAACTGAAGAAATTATTGACATTTGAAAATAAATTACCTTTTTGTTATTCTGAAAATATGTACATATATTTTCAAGAATAATAACAAATTCAAAGCTTCTTAGGCGAATGCAGCACTTCTTTGTGCAGCGGTCGTGCTCAGATGCTGTTGAAGCATGATATTATTTATATAAATTGCTAAAAATTTTGCATTTCCCAAAATAGTTTATTTCAGGCAACCAAAAAAATTTGATGACTCAAGCTAACTCAATTTTTTTATTGTTAACGAAAATAGTTAACTTTCAGTTAAAATTTAAGTTTAGGCAAACTGGAAGTTAATATAAAGTTAAAATCAACATAACTGAGCTTTGTGTTAATGGGGGTAAGATAACAAAAATACTATAGTTATATTGTATAAATATCTAATTTAACAATGAAGTATGTGTAAAACGTAAATATATACAAAATTATCTTTACAGTTTATAAATCACAGCTATTTTACTATACTAATGTGCTGTTTCCACAATGCAAACAAGCGACCTGAGTAAAAAGTTTGTATGGAAACCGCTCAAAAAACTCAAAAGTGCTTTTCAAACAAATTTCAGACAAGCATTGCTTGCTTACACTGTGGAAACAACACATACAGTTATTTTATTACACTAAAAAGTAAGAGTTTAAACTCAGATTTCTCAGTGCCGAATTCGATAAAAGATTGAGAAACTTTTTGTAAATTGAAATTAATCTCGTTGAGCTGAAAAAGGCACGTGTTAAAGTACCATGACGTGCATAATTAGTCCTATGAATGGGTACATCAAATAGCTTAGACAACCTAAGATTCCTAGGAGGTATATAAAACGGTACCATATTAAGCAAATCTGGTCAATCAATAAAACCATTAACAATATCATATACAAATAGTGCCGATTGAACTACTCTACGCGATTCTAGAGTAAAATAAGTAAGGTAGCGGGCGTGAAGCAAATTTAATAAAAATGCGTTGAACTCTTTCAACACGAGAAATCAGATTAGAGACGTGAGGACTCCAAATAACAGTAGCATATTCTAGATTAGATGTTACAAACGAAGTATAGATATGCTTGAGTGTGTACGGGTCAACAAATTCAGAACAACTTCTTTTCAAAAAACCAAGCATTTTATAAGCCTTGGGTAGTATGAATTCAACATGAGATGCAAAAGACAAAGAGCTGTCAAATATAACCCATAAGTCCAACTTAGAATTTTACGTTTTCAAATTTAAACCGAACACATGGAGCAACAAAAGCTACTTTTTACAAATAAAATAAAAAAGTGGCTACTGGAGCACATAACAAGATATTTTACTTTCAGTAAAAAGATGTTAATTTCTAATCGGATTGATGAAAGTTCACAAAAATTTACATTTTTCTTTCAAACATATGCCGGAAGCAGTGATGAGAATACAAAAAAAATTCTATCGGATATATTTTGAGAAAACTATTTAAATCTTAAGATCTGCAACCATACTGGGGCTTCCTCGTCAACAGATGCGTATACTCGTAGTGGTCATAACAGGGCACTGTCTCTTTGGTGTCCATGCCAGAAGATTAAATCTTCCTTTTAACGATTTCTGTAGAAGTTGTCAGAACGAGGAGGAGGAAGAAACTGTCAAGCACCTACTCTGTCGATGTCCAGCACTATATAGAAATAGGGCGCCATACTTGGGAAATCCGTCACTACCCGAACTAGTAGACCTGGGGGAATGCGACATTAGGGGAATAAATTCATTAATACGATACTCGGGTTGGTTTAACACCGACCCAACCTCTGGGATAGGCGGGGCACCTCTGAATTTCCCTACTATTCATCCCAGGCATCACAAAGGGACCAAAGGACCCAAGTGGGCCGGTTTTTAGAAACCGGTAGCCTGTTCAACCTAACCTAACCTAACCTTATGTAAATCTTCTTAGTTGTTTTTCTCCATTCCGACTTTTTGGCATATGGGCCAAAACAATACTAAGGTCGCGATATGTAAAGTTGTTTTTATTAAAAATTTCTCTGTCAATGTTTTCAAATGCTCTCTTGAAATCCAAGAAAATTGCCATAATCTTATTGCTCTTGCCTCTATTCTTCCATCTGTTATCTAATTAATTTAATACTATCGACAAAATGGTCGTTGAATTTACTAGCTATCCCATATTTATTTTTAATTTTGTCTTGATTAAATATGACAGCGGTTATCACAGATTGTTTTTCTTGAGTATTATATGTTTTATTTCTCTCCACGCGGAATTTTGGTCCTTAGCGTTACTTATTGTGCTGTTAATAAATTAATATTCATTATGCTCGATATCATCAATTTTGATACATGTTTTGTAAAAAAAAAAAATTTTTAATAAAAAAATAAAGAACAGAAATCAAGTAAAATACCAAGTTTCATCAATATTTACTTTTTATTCCATGTAAATATCTTTTCTAATAACATTTATACGCTTATTTTCAATAAACAGTAGGAAATTTCATATCAATTACAAGTTACTCAATACACAGCAGTTAGTATACACATGCAGCACAAAAAGCTACATTTTACAAATAAAATAAAAAAGTGGCTAATGCTGCGCATTGATGAAAGTTCACAAAATTTTATATATTTCTTCCAAACATATGCCGGAAATAGTGGTGAAACTACAAAAAAATTCTATCGGGTATATTTTGAGAAAACTTCATGTAAATCTCCTTTGTCGTTTTTCTACATTCCGAGTTTGGCATATGAGCTAAACCGGAAATGAGGTCGCGATATGTACATTAAAGCGACTCACAGAAATAAATTTTGTTACCCCTCTCATATTGGTCTTTTTAAAGAGCTTTCCCAAAACATATGCGGGGTCTAGCGATGACCGCCCGTGAGCTGGACCGGGTCTAAAAGAGGTATATTTTTGTAGTTTTTAGCATATTTTGGTATTTTCTCCCAGGACAACATATAAAAAAAATTACATCGTTTGAAAAATCTTTTCATACCATCAGCAATGCGTTGTTATTCCATAAAAACCAAAATTTTTAAGCGTTTTTATTGCAGCTGCTACTTATACTGAAATAAATTTTACTTTTTCTATCGGGTATATTTTGAGAAAATTTCACGTAAATCTTCTTTGTCGTTTTTCTCCATTCCTACTTATTATCATATGAGCTAAACCAGAAATGAGGTCGCGATATGTTGATTCAAATAAATCGACTTTGTTTTTTTCTGAAAGCTCGCACTGAAATATCTTCAGGGTACCGAAAAAAGATGAATTTCAAACGGGAGCGCTTAATTTCAATATTTATTTTATTTTCTATTTCGCATACAAATTGCATAGGGCAATTTTTTTATTTTCTTAAAAATGTCATTGACGACTGCCGATAACAGAAGTGGGTAAGTGCTTATTTTTGCATATTTTGGCAATAAATGCATATTTTTGGAGTAATGAAAAATTTTTAATGCATATTTCTCAATTTTCGGAAAAAAAAATTTATAAGCCGATTATGGATGGCAACTGTGTGAGCCTCAGTTGGGTTGCCAGTTGCTGAAAATGATACACTGATGGCAACTGGCAACTGAGAGCTGTCAATCTCAGTTCCTATTTAGTGCCTTTCTGGCAACTAATAATTTTCTGTTGCCGATTGGCAACGCAACTAAAGTTCAGTTGCATTAAATAATAGACTCAATTGTGTTTGATTTATTAACCCCCGACTAAAAAAAGAGGTGTTATAAATTTGTAGTGTGTGTCTGTGTGGATGTACGAACCCTCGTACAGACCAAACGGCGGGACCGATTTTGATTTAGTTGTTTCTGTTTGAAAGGTGACTTGATCGAGTGTTCTTAGCTATGTTTGAATAAAATTGGTCCAGCCGTTTAGAAGATATCACATCTTTTCTATATGTATTCTGTTGAATCTGTGTGTCTTTGACATTGTAGCTCCCAGAGGTTTTGAAGTTATCATCTATTTTCTTCGGGGGTTTTTAAAATTTTTAATTTAATGTTATTTTTTCTCTTGTAATAATAAAAAACTAAAAAAAATTTTTCTTATATGTTTTTGGTACTTTGTTCGTAGGTAAATGAATATTTTTGCGCATATTTTTCATTTTTAAGTGTATTGTTTAGCGCTTATAATCAGTTATTAGTTGCATGAAAGTCCGAGCGCTGGTGATTAATAGTTTTCATGTTAGGAGTACCCCCTCCTATTCCTCCAGCATTTTTCTTGCACACGCACATTGTTTTTATTGTCCGACCGAACGTTCGGTGTCGGAGTTCGGCAAAAAGCTATGTTCGGTTGATGTTCGGCGTTCGGTAAAATTTTTACCGAACAACGAACTTTGTACAAAATTATTTTATATATCTATCGGGTATGTTCTGTATTTCATGCGGAATTAAAATGTTCGGAACTATCAAAGTATTGTTGTTGCAAATTATTACTTATAACAATAATGCTATGACAATTCCTTACAATTTAATTCCACATGGAATACAGAACATGCCTGTATATATTACCAAAGATACACAAAATTGTAGTCTTATAAAACGTGTTCATTTTGTATGTATGTATTAAATAAATAAGTCATTCTGGAATGTGATGGAAATCGTTCGATTTGAAATCGGCGCCGATTTTAAAAACAAATTCTATTAAAAGATGACTTATTTAACACTTTTATTTTTCGATACAAAACAATAAAAGCGTAAATAAGAGACCTTTCATTAGAATTTGTTTTTAAAATTGGCGCCGATTAAATCGACCGATTTCCATCACACACCAGATAGTTAAAAAAATTGAGTAAAACGTTTTAGAACCGAAACCGAAAGTTCGGATTCGGCTTCGGGTCTAAAATTTCTACCGAAGCTCGGGTTCGATTTAAAAAAGTGCGGACACTAATTATTTTCAAAGTAACATGCACAAAATTTGAGGACTGTCATTATTTCAATTCTCCAGATATAGGATAACAAAAACAAACTATGTATGGGGGTACCCTAGGGTTTGCCAAAACCCCGTGAAAATTAAGAAACCACGGTTTCAGGGTTTAAACCGTTAAACCGGTCCGTTTCGGTTTTGAAAAAGCGTAAGTAAGTATAGATATGTACATTAGGGTGGGCGTTAGAATTTTTTTTGCGAATTTCAACTTCGAATAGCATTAAAACGTTGCATTTGATTTTTAGATACATGGGAAAAATAATAAAAAAAAACTGGGACCTACTTTTAGCCCTCTACAGCATCAAGATTTTGAATATGAGATCAAATCGATCAATTTGTGAAACTTCATATGATGCAACATTATAGATTCTTTATAGCTGTTATAACTCATTACACTCAAAATATCCACTATTTTTATACATACAAGGTCAGATTTCAGACAAAGTTAAGATGAAATAATGAAGCTAATTTTCGAATTTCTAATTCTTTGCATATCTTGCACAAAAAAACATTTTCTAAGCTAATTTGAGGTGAATAGGAAATTAATGTCATCTGTGAAAAATCCTACATTGCGTGTTTCCGGTAAAGCTCACGAAATCATTCATGTTAATTAAAAATAGAAGGGGCCCTTTCAATTACAGCCTTTTTCGGAATTACTCAAATTTAGTTTTTAAATTTACTAGGATCCCGCCCAGTGGTCGAAATTCAACCACTTGATCCCTGACCGGTTTTTTAGGCAAAAAATATATGGTGCATTACTGTTGGGATATGAAAATTTTGAAATTGTACCGTCGCAATGGTAAAATTGTACCAAATGAGCATCAATTGTACCAAAATTTTGCAATCTTGTAAAAACGCATCAATTCATAACAAAAATAGATTGCGCTACTCGAAAGATATTTAACGGTAGGGGTTCATTTCAACCCAGTGAAAAATGAGCTTCTAAAGAAGTCAATCGTATGTGTTCTAGTTTCCAAGCCGAGTTCACTCCAGGAGAACTTGTAAGCACTGCTTGTTTTGTTACATGTTGCACTTCTTTTATTAGTGAAATTACCTGGTATGAATTTGTCTTGCCAGCTTCCGAACCGTTTTCATAAATGTTCTTGTGATTTTGGATGCCAAAATTCATGCTACACCTTTTTAAGCTTAAATTGAGAAAACGTAAATTAATAACATGTCTTCTAGTATCCGAAGTCAAAAGTACAAATTTAAAAAGGGACGATTTCGCATTATCTTATGTTCTCGTTTTCACTTTTCAGCAAACAAATTATTATTATTTTCAGTTGAAAACAGTCAGAAAAATGCAAAAACGAAACGAGAACATCAAAAAAATGTAAAATCGCCAGTTTTCACATTTCTTCTTGAGAATTCGGGCGCTGTATTTTCTTTTCAACTTAAAAAGTTGAAGCACGTGTTTTAGCATCGGACTTCAAATGAACAATTGTGAAAACATTTCGGAAGCTAGAAAAGATATGAATAATATCTTGAATTTGTGATCCGGAAATGGTGCAAATCCGGATAATTTCTAATGATTGTTACATGGGGTTGTCATTGCAAGCACTTCTCTTTTTTGATTCCTATTCAATAGATGATCTCCGCAATATTGGAAAAAAAATTATTTTTGGAAGCTGTTATAAATTTGATTTGCCCGATAGTGCATCTTCCTTGTATTATATTTGAAAATTTATTTTATTGATATTTTGTCGAGTGGCACGAGTAGGGCTCGAACTAAGGAATTTTAGTTCATGACTTGTTTAAAAGTCAATGCGTATACTACCGCACCCATATTATCATCTATAAAAGCAACGGCACGCAGCTAACATATACATATGTATGTACAAAAAGTAACTGTGAGACTAGCAGAGAAGATTGCACGCACATGTTGTCAATAAAAACTTCCTGAGAATCGAAAATACAAATTCAACTTCGACATACATAATCCGTGTGATTGTCTAAACGAACAATATTTAACGTATAAAAGAAAAAAGTTTACCAAAATTTTTTATTTGAAAAGTTGCAAATTGTACCAGAAATATGTTGAGTGCACCATCGTACCACTCAACTTTCGATTGTACCAAAATTGGTACAATTGTACCACAAATCCCAACAGTGTTGTTTCATCAATATTGGTGGACAATAAAATACTTAAAAGTGTACGACAAAATATTATATGGCCTATAATCGCACTTTTTCCCAAAATTATTATTTTACATATTCAGTAGAATGTTATTTTATTCATATTAAACTAGAAAATTTATCAACCCCCGTAGAAACGATTTTTTTAATTGATTAGAAGATCTTAGTCAAGTCACCTTCCAAACAAAAGAAACTAAATTAAAATCTATCTACCCATTTGGGAGCTACAGTGCCACAGACACAGATTCAAGAGGATACCGCTAGAAAATAGGAGCCAACTTCTAAACGGCTGGACCGATTTTCTTCAAACATAGCTAAAGCCCTTATGACATTACATTTTTCTTCATTTTTTAAGTTTTGGAGAACAGTGCAAATATAATATAATAAAATATTTTACCAGGTGCAAAGAGTTCAACTATATTAAGATAAATACCAAATTGTCAAAGCTTTTACTAATGTTATCGATAAAAAATGTGGGCCTGTAAAAAAATGTGAAATTTTTCAACTTAAAATTGACGTTTCAAGCTTGAAACATTAAATTGTTGCCAAGTTAGCGGTTTATTCACGAATTCGGCGACTTAGCGCCTCTTTTTTTTAACTTTTTTTCTTAAAGAAAACATTATGCAAGCCACAGACTTTGCGACCGTTGCTACAACTCAGCTACTAATCAAGTTGTATGCTTGTCGCACAAACGATAAAATTTGGTTTGCGATCTCATGCACAACTTCATTTGCAATTAACTTGTGAGCAAGTAAATATCTCTCATTTTATGTTGTCCGCAAATAATACTCACATTCAATGTTAACTGTGCAAGGTGGTTACAACAAGAATAAACACGTATAATACATAAAATAGTATACGACAGGCACACAAACGTTGCGACATGGCAAAAAATCAAAACTTTTTTATCTTTCGTACAACTTAATACAACGAGCCCACAAACGTTGGAATTTCGTGTACAACCTACTCAAGTTGTACCAACGGTCGCTACGTCTGTGGCCTCCTTTACGTTTTGTTTACATTTTGTACAGTTGTTTCTTTCTATCATTTGATGTTTCTTTCTTTCAATTCTATAGCAAAACAATGCAAGAAAAATGTAGTGTCATAGGGTTTAATGCCGTCTTTACACCGTCTGAGTTTTCGTCTGATTTGGGGGAATCACAAGGTAGTCATAAAGTCATATGTTTTAAAATAATACGAAAAAATATGAATGCTGTGAGCAACCCCTCATAAGTTAGTGTGCTATTTAAAATTCTGTGTCAGCTGATAACAAAAAGCAATTATAAATACTTGAAATCATAATGCAAGAACAAGTGAAACAATTAAAATAATAGCCAGTTTCTTTTTAAATTATTCAACTTGTTAATAAAGTAAATAAAACCCAGATGATTATCTTTTAAACTCTTCATTTTTAATTAAAGTAAAAACAAATTTCAACGCAAACAGAAAGTGAAATTGTTCAAATGAGGGATGCAAAAGTTGGTACAATTGTACTTTTTTTTAGCACTATTTGCAAATCAAAAGTACAATAGCACCCCAATGACTAATTTAGCACAATTTCCAAAATTTTCCTATTTTGATTTTAATAATTAAATGTTATTATCGTTTAATAAGCTTACGTCAGAAAATGTTGTTTCAGGAAGAACTTCTAGCATCGTACCATTAATATTAAAAATTCTTCCTAATGAGAATAAAAATATTGAATCTATGTAGAAATTACTCAGTTGAGTTTTGTGTTTTTCCTACGGGGTTTGTTTGAATTTGGAACGATTTTCCGCCATCCCAATTCAAAATTGGTTGATAAACAGACCGATTTCGGATATGTGCCATCTTCAGTGTTCTCTTAAATATTCAAGAGACCGGCTGTCTTCAATCTAATCCAAACAAAGGATTTGCTGTTACAATTAGAAGTGACTAAGACGGAAATAAATATACATATTAGAGTTCTTAGCAAGAAGAATATTCCAAATTATCCTTTCAGAAAACTGACAAAAAGAAATCACTTACTGCGAAAGTTGTGAATTTGCGTAATTTTCGCAAACCTTTCCGAGGTTTTTGGCATTTCTTATAATTTTAGCTATTGTTAAGCAATTTAGAGTTTGAGAAATTTATTATTTGACATATTTTCATAATTTTATTTTAAATGAAATTTATTTGCTGGAGTTTAAGCAATTGTCTATATGCAGCATTTTAAGGTGCAGTTTATGAAAGTGTAGAAAAATAAAATAGATTCATATCGAATAAAAAATTATTTGCTGGGCTTTGTATAAGTTTCAAAGCCTACTATGCTTATTTTTTGAAAATCATTTATATATTTGTAAATTCTCAAATGGTTTTTAAAAGTTTGTACATAAGATAAAGGGTTTGTAACTGTTCAAAATTGTGTTTGAAGTCTACTGATGAGTTGGTGAAGCACCAACGAAATGCTGCATATAGACAATTGCTTAAATGAAATGAAATGAACATTTAGGGTTTGTTTTCAATTTTACAATCCTTCGCATTTGTTCGCTATTTTCGCGATGAAAGTGATTTTTTTTAAGCTAATTCTTGGCTTTTTTTATAGTTTTACCGAATTTTAATCACTATCAGAATTTTCTATATTTTTAATATCAACAAGTTTTTGCGAATTAACGTCATCTTCACGATTTTTCCCGAGTTTTTTTGCATATCTTATAATTTTAGCTATTTTAAAATAATTTTAAGGTTTGTTTGCAATTTTTCGCTATTTTTAAACGTGATTTTTTGCTAGTTCTTGGTTTTAGTTTCGCCGATTTTTAAACACTATCAATCAGACTTCCCTAGCTATTTAAAGTGAGGAAGTTTTTGCGAATTTTCGCAATTTGGCATAATCAGTAATGATCCAAAAATATGGATGATTTTGCAACTAAAGATTGTTCTTAATATGATTATTTCGAACGCATTTGCTTTGTGAATCCAAATTATTATTAGGCTGAAGTTCGTAACATTATATTCAGAAAGAATTGGGCATGATTAATATTCCAAGGAACAAGGGAAAAATTGACGACATCAACTTAATATTGTTCAACGTATACAGTAGAACAGAGTAGCGCCACTTTCGGAAGCCG
Organism: Panzeria rudis; assembly: GCA_956483635.1. NCBI lineage: Eukaryota > Metazoa > Arthropoda > Insecta > Diptera > Tachinidae > Panzeria > Panzeria rudis. The sequence goes on along the minus strand of OY101449.1, from coordinate 52,511,884 downwards.
CTACACTTCCATCGTCAGTGCTCACGTGTATTTGCTTATCACCACTTGTCAGGTGGTTCTGTTGAATGTGATTTTTAATTCTTATATATACAACTTTTTCGTGAAAATTGAATACGAGAATTAAATCATCTCAAGCTGATATTAAAGCGCACTTTCTCAACGTTGCCATCGGTTTATTTTTCTTCATTCCCATTTTTCTGATTTTTGTTCTACTCAAGACAAACTTTTTTGGTTTGATTTTATACTTAAGTATATATGAACATGTAAACATGTGAAAAGCTCAAGCCAGTAGCTAATTGTTTATTAATATGATTATTTCGAACGTATTTGCTTTGTGAATCCAAATTGATTATTATGCACGGATTTAAAAAAATTCTGGTATTCTATTTGCTGGCAAAAATTAGTTAAATAGCTGATGTTTCCTTGTAAAAAGCATCCACCTTCATAGGTGGTAAAAGTGAACAAGAACGCTGATGAGACGGTGTAGCGGCCTGTCGAAATCAGTAGTACTGATCCGTTCTGCTAATCTGATTTGAATATTCCAACACTCCACTCTTAATAAAAATAATTTGAATTTACCTTAATTCAAAAAATAAATCTGCCTTCGAGCGTTCTTTAGGAAGGATTTTTAACACAACGGGACCAATAAGGACCCAAGTGGGCTGGTTTTAACCTTTTAAGTTGGCAACGTGTGCAGCCTAGGAAGGAGTTTATCGAAGAGTGGCTCCGCGGCGTAATGATTTTGGTGTAGCCAGCCTTCGACCGGGCTTAAAGGTTTTCTCCTCGGTATATCAAAAGCGGCTTCGCTGAGTAAAGTTTTCTATATAGCTGGCCTTCGGCCTGTCTTAAAAAAAGGTTTTTTCCTCCCAGTATATCGAAAAGCCGTTTCGCTAAGTTGGCGTTCTCTCTTTGGGCGGTCTTTATTGGTTTCCTTCTCTGCGCACTAGAAAAGGCTGGCTAAGTAGAAAATCTTTGCTCAGCGAAGCCACTAAACGATATACCGAGAGGAGAAATCCCTTAATCCCGGCTATGTAAAAATCTTTGGTCAACGAAACCGCTCTTCGATGTGCCGAGAGGAAAACAACTCAAGCCCGGCCGAAGGCCGGATATTTAAAAATTTTTAGTCGACGAAGTCGCTTTTCGTTATAACAAGAAGAAAAAACCCTTAAGCCCCCGAAAGCCGGCTATGTAAAAAACTTTACTCAGCGAAGCCGCTTTTCGATATATTTGCTATGCAAAAATCATTACTCAGCGAATCCGCGCTTCGATATACCGAGAGGCGAAACTCCTCAAAACCGGCCGACTGCTCAGCGATGCAAATAAAAATTTGCAATTTGTCAACATTATCCCCTATATTCATTAATGATTAGTAAAGTTAATGTGTGCATTAAAACTGGGTCTTCCATACAAAATTCGTACAGTAAACCAACATTAAATTTAAGAAATTTTTATGAATATGGGGCAAAAATATAACAGGGGTCTAATCGCCGCATACGATATCGAGCAGAATTGATCGAAAATTTTCCTTTTGGGATTAAAGCGTACGATAATCGAGTAGCTGTTGTTTAAATCCACTCGATAGCACTAGAGCGATCGAATACAATATTTTCTTTTATTGTGTTTGTTTTGCAAAAAAGCATGGAACATTACCTATAAACCTTATTACAGTTGGCCAATCGACTTGGTTGTTGTACTAGCTGCTATAAACACAAAATTTTTCTTTAATGTATTACAAATTCTTAGTCGATTCAACAACCGGTATAAAATAAACTTGGTACACTTTTTAAACATTTCGGTACAATAGCTACCGAATGCGGTAATCCATCCATTCGATACCTGTCGAAATTTCATTCGATACGATAGTGTACTCGATATCGAAAGCGACGATTATGCCCTAGTGCTTTGAACTTGAATGTTTTTCGTATAACTTGGTATTGTCATCGTCTTTTTCAAAAACTCTTTTTGGGCTCTAAAATATCAGATAACTAGCTTTATATAAATATGCATATAGTAAAGATAACTGTTCTTGGAATTTTTTTTCAATAGTGCAAAACATATCCTAATTTTTTGTTTTTATTCATTAAAACTATAAACTGAAAGTGTTTTAATATTCTGCTTGTTCATAGAATCCGATACGGAATTGGATTGGTTTTAGGAGTTATGGCCAATAAAAAATTAAATTTTGTAACCAAGTAACTCCAGAGCCAAGAGAGATCCCCAAAAAATTTACTTTTTTAAGGTTACTTACTTAAAGGCTACTTACATCATGATTTTTTAAAGTTTTCAACGATGCTGGTATTGTTGACTTCTTTTTAATTTAACAAAGAGAATATCGTAAAATGAAGTATTAAAAGTGCAATAACAATCAAGAGATATTAAACAAATTTACATTTTGCGACATCTAAATATATTTTGAAATGTGTACTTCTACAACAAAATGTCAGCTGGTAAGATGTCGGTACCGCTTTCAAAATAATTAAGTAGCTGGCTTACAGGGCGACTATTGGAACCAACAACCTCCGGCATGACAGGCTAGTACACTACCCATTCGACCATAGGGGAACTTAGATTTCAATGTTATAAATACCAGTTAAGCTGGAGTTAATATCTGAATATAGTTACGGAACAGGTTCCCCAGTGGCATGGCAGTCTAATTAAAGGGAGACAATTAATATTATATAGATAGTATGTGATAGGCCTTAGATCCAGGTGCATCGAATTTGTTCAGTGCCGTATACTACAATACTACCCGGAGTACCAACTAAATTGACTGAAAATGGTTAATATGTGACCATTTACACAATATGTATTTTTTCACCATTCACTATTCCTTATTTTTGGTACCAGTCTCATTTTCTCAAGTCATCGGACGAGTACTTTTGGACCATTTGTCACTAAATTTTCCGCAGGGTTGTTATTGAGATGAAATTTTCTACTTTTTATTGAAAATAAGCGTATAAATGTTATTAGAAAAGATATTTACATGGAATAAAAAGTTAATATTGATGAAACTTGGTATTTTTACTTTATTTTTGATTTTTATTTAAAAAAAAAATTTTACAAAAAATTTATCAAAAATGATGATATCGAGCACAATGAATGCTTGATATCTCAGAAACCAGGAACAATTTCGCGAAACAGTTTTTGAAATCTGAAAGAGGGTATTCAAAATACATATACCCCATATTTAACTAAATTTTTTTTTAAATAAAATATGTAAGTGTACTTACGTCCGTTTGCATTGAAGTTGAATATATCTGTGGTTTTCTTGAATAAGCGCGGATGTTAATTTTTGTTGATTTTGAGCTATTGATGCCAAATTACATTATTTTATATGCTCTTTTACATGGACCAAAAATTTCGCTAATAACATGGATTTCTTTTTTTTTTTCTAAAAACGTAACTTCTTCATTCATTCAAATATTTTTCAGCTCTAATGAACTAAATCGACGTAAAATTGCGTGCTGGCAATTTATTGCCGTTGAAAAAAAACACATAGCCACATGCGTTGTTACTTTTGAACACATTTCCGAAATATTTTTTGGTTATTATTCAGTTAATAAAAACTTATAGTGACTTGTGCGCAAGAATTTTTTATGTAAAAAAACTCATTTGCTGAAATTAGTTCAATGTAAACAACTGTTATCGACATAAGCTTTTTTCTGCACATACTTTTAGTGTCCTTGGCAAATTCTTTTTTTTTTTTATATTATTCTCTAGGATGTTACCCTAGAGAATTTTATATATCGTTACTTAAATTTACAAAAGACGTATCTAACATATAAAAAATGTTAAGTTTGAAATATAAAACTTAATAGAAGAACTACAAAGCAGTATTATACATATACGGCCGTATGCATAACCACAACTTGGCTGGATATCAGCATAAGTGACGAAATTTAACTAGGTCTTAAAGAGTTTTTCCATACAATTGGACATTAAAAACGACTGTATCTTGTAGTCCTGACTCATTCCTATATTGTACAATGGTTTTTAATGTCAAAATTTTAAATAGAATTCGTTAAGAGCCAGTTCAATTTCATCGATTACGCTATCTCCATGCCAAGTTTTCGTTATGCATATGAGCCATATATTTTAAGAGTTAAGGCCATGTCAGATAAAACTTTTGCTTCGCGTTGCGTTACAGATTCGCTTTGACATCTAAGATGAAATGTACATACTTATACGAAACATGTCACATAAAGCACTTTTAACGCAGCGTGAAGCGAAAAGTTCGGCAACTCTCAAGGCCATGTCAGATAAAACTTTTGCTTCGCGTTGCGTTACAGATTCGCTTTGACATCTAAGATGAAATGTACATACTTATACGAAACATGTCACATAAAGCACTTTTAACGCAGCGTGAAGCGAAAAGTTCGGCAACTCTCATCTTTTTGCTTGCTTTGACAATCAGCTGGAATAATTTTCTTTTATTATATTGCCAAACGAAACATATTGCGCGTTTGAATCTGTTTTAATAAGAGGTAAATATGTATGTGGCATTTATTTATTTATAATAAATCGTAAAATAACATAATTGACTTTTATTTTTATAAAAAATATATATATAAATAGCAAAATTATCAACTACTTTTTTGGTAAACGATCAATGCGCGAGCAGAGGGCGAAGCCGATGTAAAATGGTGATCGGCGCCGGCTAAGAACAAATATAGTCGGCGGCGGCTATTAGCCGGCTAAGAGCCGAAAATTTTTCGCCGGCGGCGGCTACCTAAATTTATCGGCTAACGGTCGGCTAACAGAGTATTTCTTGCTTACTTACATACAAGGTATATTTACAACAGGTATACTCGGCCCAATTATAAATAAACTTGCCTTTCTAGACGATTTACTGCCTTATTTATAAAAATAATTTTCATAAGAAATTTTTTTCATATGTTCCAAAACCGAATTAAATATTTTTAAATGCGCATGTTAGTAAATATCCACTTTTTATTATAAAAAATCGGCTTAGCCGCTAGCCGATATTAGCCGCAATAATCGGCGGCGGCTAAGTGATTGAAAATCACCGGCGGCGGCTAATAGCCGGCTATTAGCCGACCGGCTTCGTGCTCTGTGTGCGAGTGTTGTCAAAGTTTTCATTGTGTCATACTCCTTTTGCTTTACACTTTTCTATCAAAGTTAGAAACGTCACGTAAAGCGACAAAGTTTTATCTGACACGGCCTTTATGAAACATGCATGCTGGAACCTTTCCTAAAACTATACATACGCTTTTTTTATTGCTATTATTTTTTAACGAGTGATTTTTTTGTTATTATCTTTTCGGCAACAATAGTTTTGACAGCTCACGCACGTTTTGTATCTTGTGTCACTGTCAAACATCTTCAGTTTGGTCTATAATTTAATCATGAATCGTCTTACAAACGAACAACGCTTGCAAATTATTGAATTTTATTACCAAAATGCGTGCTCTGTTAAGAAAGTTCATCGCGCGCTTCTTCCATTTAATGGTCAGTTTAATCGACCTACTGAGGCTTCTATTCGGGCTATTGTAAAAAAATTTCGCACCAAATTTACATTGTTGGACATTAAACCACCAACACATTTACGTAGAGTGCGAACTGAAGAAAATATCGCAGCCGTATCGGCCAGTGTTGGTGATGACCGTGAATTATCGATTCGGCGCCGTTCGCAGCAATTGGGCCTCTGTTACTCCACTACGTGGAAACTTTTTTCTGCCCAAAATGGAAGAGCTTGACTTGCATGACATGTGGTTTCAACAAGACGGTGCCACATGCCACACAGCACGCGAAACAATGGACCAATTGAGAGGCGAGTTCGGTGAACAGTTTATTTCACGCTTGGGACCAGTCAATTGGCCGCCCAGATCGTGCGATTTAACGCCTCTAGACTATTTTTTGTGGGGCTATGTTAAGGCTAATGTCTATAGCGACAAGCCCGCTTCGATTGACGCACTGGAAGCCAACATTGCCAACATTATTCGTGAGATACCGGCCGAAATGTTGGAAAGAGTATGCCAAAATTGGACTAAGCGGATGGACCATTTGAGGCGCAGCCGCGGCCAACATTTGCATGAAATAATCTTCAAACATTAAATTATATCGACCCAACTATCGATCCAAATAAATATTTCATGCATTTTTCTGAATTTTATGTGTTATTTTTTTTTACTTTCCGATAGTTCTTATAAAATCACCCATTATTAAGTTTTTTGTTTCAATCTTGAATTTTTTTTATATGTTAGATACTCCTTTTGTAAATTAAAGTAAGATGCATATGTGTGTATCTACATGTTCTACTATCAGAATACTCTACCCGTATTAAAGCCCTTATGACACTACATTTTTCTTGCATTGTTTTGCTATAGGATTGAAAGAAAGAAATAGCAAATAATAGAAAGACAGAACTATACAAAATGTAAACAAAACGTAATGGCTTCTTTAAGTGCTGCCTACTTTTTATTTACAATAAAACGACAAAAGAAAAAAAAGTTGAAAAAAGAGGCGCTAAGTCGCTGAATTCGTGAATAAACCGCTAACTTGGCAACACTTTAATGTTTCAAGCTTGAAATGTAAATTTTAAGTTGAACATTTTTATATTTTTTTTGACAGGCCCCCATTTTTTATCGATAACATTAGTAAAAGCTTTGACAATTTGGTATTTATCTTAATATAGCTGAACTCTTTGCACCTGGTAAAATTTCCTATTATATTCTATTTGCACTGTTCTCCAAAATTTTAAAAATGAAGAAAAAATGTAGTGTCATAAGGGCTTAAGTATTAAACTTTGATTGTCACAGTTACTTCTGCGCATTCGTACTTAACGGAAGTTTCGTTCTTATGTTTTTCCAATTTTATTCTTAAAAAATAAATAAATGAAATTAAATTTTATTCATTGAATTGATATTTAAAACCCAACAGTAATTTCTAAACAAAATATTTATGTGATTTAATTTCTGTAAAATTTTTTTTTATTTTTGAAACGTGTAAGTACTTATTAGTTATTTCTGAACCGGAAGCAGTGCCGTTATTATTTATGGATTTTTAAAGAAGTTCTATTTTCTTTGACTATGTGCAAATAGTTTTTGTCATTGTACGTACACACACACATAAATATAATACCAATAGAATAACTAAATTCCCTGCAGGAAATGTCGTTAGTAAAATTGTACGGATTTACTATTGACTTTGTCACCAGTACTACTGACTAATTATAACCCAGGCAATGCTCTGTGCTATAGACATTAGCATGTGCTTGCCATTAGAGATTTCACTAGTGAGCACAGAACTACTGACTAGATATATAGTTCTAATGGGACTACTTTGAGACATTGTCACCAGAGATTCACTAGTGCGTTTAATGATTTAAGTCAGAACCTATGAGACTTTTCTAGATAAGGCAATTAGTGAGATTTTTTATGAAAATTTTTATTTCTGCGTCCAGCCGCATGTATTTTTAACACAACAAAATGAGACAATAAAAACCAAAAACTTCTCTTTACATCAGGGACTGAAACCGAACCGGAACCTGAACCCGTTTATAATGACTTTGAACCCGAACCCGTTGAACCCAAAAATTCAGCAAAGTTTGGGTTCAAAAATATAAAAAATAGAGAAATATTTTAATAGAAGAATAATAAAAAACATTACATATCTTGCATGCAAAAATATTAACAACAAAATCAAAATAAAATAACGACCACGGCAAATTCATACCAGGTGGCAGTACCCCGACAGCTGACTATTTTTTGCAATTTTTAAAAGTGCCGAATGGTTGCCAAAATTTTAGCTTTTTCTTGTTCTGGGTATTTCTAGCAATGTCTAATTTGAAGTATATTTTCTTAAGTCAATGCGGTACGTACGTTACAAAGTTGAAAAAAGTTTTTTTTAAAGCTAAATAAGTTAAATTAAATTAAAATAAGAATATATAGTTTAAACGTATAAACGTGAATGTAAAATTGATTTACATATATATTTTATTAATAAACAAAATAATTGCGCGTGTTTAAATGTTTGGTTTTAAACCCGAACCCCGAACCGAACCCGAACCTGAATTTTTATTTTGATTAACCCGAACCCGAACCTGAACCCATTTTTTCATGGTTTCAGTCCCTGCTTTACATTAAAGGCAAGATAAAAAGTGTAGACGATTCGTTGACAATGTCACCAAAAAGTCACCAAACTTGTCGACAAAAGTGGTGACTTGGAGACACTTGGCCCCAGGCTTCCTTCAGGGTTGCTAATAAACAGGGCTCGGACTTTCATGCAACTAAAAATTTTTTTTAAGCGCTTAACAAATGCATCTAAAAATGAAAAATATGCATGAACAAAGTATCTAATTTAAAATAATATGAAAATATATATTTGTTTAAATTATTATTAGAAAAAAATATAATACCAATATATTTGGGCCTATTATTTAATGCAACCGAATTTAACTTGCGTTTCCAGTGGACAACTAAAAATTAATGGTTGCCAGAAAGGCACTAAATACCAACTGAAATTGACAGCTCTCAGTTACCAGTTGCCATCAGTAGTATAATTTTCAGCAACTGGCAATACAACTGAGACTCGGTTGCCATCCATAATCTGCCTATTAATATTTTTTTTTCAAAAATTGAGAAATATGCATTAAACAAATTTTTATAACTCCAAAAATATGCATTTATTGCCAAAATATGCAAAAAATATGCTCCTACCCCCAAAATATGCAACTACAAATCGAAGCCAAACTACTTAAAATTTAATGATTCGCATAGATAATTAGACAATACCTATTTATCTATCACCACAAAAAACATGCATTTGCATGAAAGTCCGAGCCCTGCTAATAACTTAATGGTAAAACGAAGAGAAATAAAGGTGATTTTACATAAACTGATATTTATAAACTATTAACAAATCATAATATTTAATCTTGCTGTTTTGTTTATTGTTTTTTGCTAACCATTTTTTATTGTTCCGTACACCAAAAGTGTAAATGAACCCTATTGTTTTCGCTACGCTGTCCGTCTGTCTGTCACTGGTTGTTTTCTCGGGAACCATAAGAGGTACGGACCTGAAATTTTCACAGAATATGTAAAACTTTTGCCGCTACAACAACAAATATATGAAAGTTAAAAATTAAAGGTTGTTCTAAAACGAGCAACAAAACATGTTGAAATACTAATGTAATATACAGACACTTATATATAGACAAAGGACCCTAAATAATAATTATGCTCATTTTTCAGGTACCAAAAAAATTTACCGCTTTTAAGAAATATTCTATAAAAATAGGTTTTAATTAATATGTATAATGAAAATAAATATTTGTTAAACATAACTATTAGGGTATTCATATAATCGGGTCTCTGCTTTAATCGGTTAATCGCTCGATTAATTAATCGAGGTTTTGGCTTAATCGGTTAATTTTGGGATTAACCGGCTAACCGATTAATAATTTTTTTCATAAACTAAGTAATTTTAACAAATAAAAATGCATAAATTATCTATTATTTTGAATGTATTAGTAAAAAAATCAATAACGTAACAAACATAACAATTCTTGAACTAAATCAAGCAAAAAATGTATAAATATGTATTCATTAAAAAGCTTACAAGTTTCTGAGATCATTATATCAGTTATTTCAATAGCTTAGGGAGATCTTCTAAAATAATATTTCAGAAAAGTAATTTGATTTAAAGGCTTAGGATTTAAGAGATTCTCTTCTTTAGTTTTGATAAAACTTGACTTGCAAAAATCCTCTTATTTATCGTAGATGTTGAAGAAATCGAAAGCAATCCTTAATACAGAATATCTAGTTTATCAGTCCTTTTTCTGGATTTCTCTAAACTTATAAAATTTTTCATTATGCCATTAGAGTATTGTTGTAATTTTTTATTTTTTTTAATTCTTGACACTTCTAATTGTTTCGGATAATTCTGTTAAAACATTTCTTGTATTACTATCGATAGTTTCTTCTGTTGTCCGGTCATACTAGCAGAGCTCAGCGACGAACATTCTGCAAAGAAGTTTATTTCCGAATTCTTTAGTTACCGTGTTTGTATTGTATTTTAAAACACTGTTTGCTAGAAGGAAATATTCTTGAGTGGAGGTATATAATCCTTAGATTTTTAATTAAATCGTTGGCAACAGTATTATTGGGTTTTATAAAACTTTTAAATAAAAACTTAATACATAATTCCCTCAAGAGTAGCAGAGTCTTTACTAAACTCTTTTATAGCCACGTCCAAAGATTTTAATGTTTTACTTGAGTTAAAATCACGAACACACTTATTTTTTGTATGAAAAATAATTTCTAAACGTACACATTTTGTATATAACACGAAACCAATAATTAAACACACAAAATATACATTATAATACTACAAAATATGAAAAAATTTGTTACGTCGGTTAATCGACCGAAATTAACCGGTTTAATCGTTAATCGAACCGATTAACGTTTAACCGAATGAGAATATCCTAATAACTATTATATCCATTTAATATATTTTTACATTGGCTCATAATTATTATGATCGATAAATATTTATTTCTCTTACAGATAACTAGTGTCCGACCGAACGCACTTTTTTCAGACCGAACCCGAACTTCGTTAAAATTTTAGAACCGAACCCGAACGCGAAACCGAACTTTTTTATTGAAAAGAAAAATTTAAACTTAACTTTTTTAGCAATACAAAATTAACAAATTGATAGTGCGTAGTACTTTTTGATAATATTTTGTAGGACTACATTTTTGTGTATATTTTATGTTATATAAACATAAAAAAACAATTTTACAAAGTTCGGTGTTCGGTGAAAATTTTACCGAACGCCGAACATAGCTTTTTGCCGAACTCCGACACCGAACCCGAACGTTCGGTCGGACACTAGAAATGTGGCATGGTTTGAAGCGTCTTGACTGCCCGCTGGTTATAGGATATGTGACGTCACATTAATTTTATTTCGCACTCACTATACGACAAAGTCATGACGTAAAAAATAAAAATATTTTAATGATGTTGTGTTGGCTATCAAATGAAAGGGTTTGATTCAGAGTTCAGAAAAATGCATACACTGTGTACAAATATCGTACATAAATGTAAAAAAACACAGCTCAAAGCAACCAACACATATTTTTATTTTCATAACAATTATGTGTGTCTCTAAATTTTGTACGTCGCCGAACACAAACACGAGTGTATTTTGTTTTAAAATTTGGTTTCGTACACGAACATGAACAGTTGAACCACCGATGGAAATCATGGTACAATTGTACTTTTTTTGGTACATTTTGAACCTTGTTGGTACCGCGGTACTACTGCTACTTATTTAGTACAATTTAATTATTACTTGAGCATATTCTTCAATTGCTAATAATTCCATTTCATTTATTGTTTTTAAACTTTAAAAGCGAAGAGAGAATAGTACAGCATTGCTGGAGATGCAAAAGGAGATGCACTCAAAACTTAAACTTCCAGTACTTGAAATTCAACTGGAAGTAAACTTCATTTTAAGCTTTGCTTCAAGCTCTTTGCAAGTTTGAAAATAATTTAAATGCAACAAAAATGTATGCTCAAACTTTCTTTTGTTTGTCAAATAATGAAATATTAAATCATTTTTCAGAATTAAAAACCAGCTAAATTGAAAAATTTTCTAAAAATCAATGAAAATTTATTAAAACAATTAGCAATTATGTAACATATAGGTATCAGTGGTGGATATTCTAGAATCGCGTTGTGAACGAAACATGCAAAATAAAAATTAAATTGCAAAATTTTCAAAACTACATGAGGATGTACCTACATAGTATGTGTTTAGCCATTACTCTTGCTTAATTTGAATATAACAAACAATATTTGAAGTTATTCATATATATTTTTACAATTGATTTCGAAAATGGATTATGCTGCTACTATATTATTGCTTTTTTTAGATACTTTTTGGTGCCGCTGTAGCTGAGGGCACCACAGTGGCTGCCAGTCCAAAGATCGTGGGTTCGGTTCCCGCCATAGACCCTTGGTGTTTTCCGCAGACAAGCTAATCACTTCGCAGGTTGTGTTTGTTTAAAAAAAAATATGTGAATTTATGTACCATTAGCCAAGTTTTTGTTTTTGATTAATTTAAAAAATTTGGTACCGCCATGGTCCAAAAAGTTCATTTTGTTTTTATAATTGGTACAATATCAAGAACTCATTTTCCATCCCTGAGTTGAACCAAACATTTTCGAGTTTAACAATACTTTTAGTTTGTGTACGGCAAAAAAAAAATACATGTACGATAGACAGGCTTGAGTGTAACTAAACTTTAAGTTGGAGTACGTGTACGTGTGTGGTAAAAAAAGTAGATGTACGATATTCGTGTACGTGTACGGCAAAAAGAAAAGAACATGTACGATAGACAGGTTCGATATTTTAAGTTCGTGGACGGCTAAAAATTAAAACATACATGGAGACTTTTACAAAATAAATTGTAATAAATCAGGAACTTTTAAAGTGCTGATTCGATTCATCTGAAACTTCGAACATCTTTAGAGGGAATTTAATTAACAAGAACTGCGTTTTTCATACAACACCCATATGTATGTACATACGTATGGAGATTGTGATTTTTATCTATTGAGTACCTTCATTTGATTGGTTCAATATTATAGCAGTAATACTTATTCCCAGTGATAAAAGTCAACAGGCCTGCAAATTTCCGGCCTTCTTGAAGGCCTGCAAGACCGATACACATGCAAACTGCCTTCTTGTAGAAGGGAAGTTGGAAGTAGTACTTTGTTTTTTTTTTTTGATTTTTCGTTCAATAAACATTCCACATGATTATTTTTGTATCCGAAAATTATTTGCGAATTTTTGCAATGTAACACCAAATTTTTTCAAGAATTTGTCCTTTTAAAATTTTAATTCCTTAGAACTTATTTGCAAATTTTAGAAAATTTTGCGATGCAGGTATTTTTTTTAATATTACTTCGTGCATTTATTTATTCTTTTTAAATATTTAATTTAATTTATCTAACTTCAGCAGTCTAGCCAACAAGGCCATAATCGATCACAAATTTCTTTTAATAAAACTTATTGCTCTTGTGCATAATTTTAACAAATTAGTTCTGCCTTAGGCTATTGCTGCCATTGTCCTGATAGAAGTGATTTTTTTGGCAGTTCTTGGCTTTTTCAAAGTTCTGCCGACTTTTAATTATCACATTTCACTATGTTTTTAGTGTTAACAGGTATTTACAAATTTTCGTAATTTTCGCGAATTTTTGGCATTCCTTACATTTTTAGCTAATTTTAACCAATTTTAACGCTTGTTTGCAATTTATCGCAAATTTTCCCTATTTTCGCGATAAAAGCTATTTTGTTTGAAGGGCTTGCTTGCAGTTGTTTTATTAATTGGACGGGCTACTTGCTTGCTGATAAATAGGATGGATATGAAATAAAATAACAGCAAATTATATAGTAAATACTCTTAACTAATTTCAGTTTTTTATTTTGAAGATAGGAAAGTTTTTAGCAATTAATATAACCTTTTCTCCGCTTTGTGAAAAACAATAAAAAATCAGTTACGAGTTGCCAACGTATGGCCATCGATATGTGCAAGTGAAATGAACTACAGTCCAATAAAGTATTCATAAGTTAATACTTAAAAAGGATTTTTGGGGTTGATATAATATATTGATTTTGGGGGAAAGATATCTGGGAACCCTGGTGCCAACCGACAAAATATCAATAAAATAAATTTTCAAATGCTACACATTATTGGAAAAGAGAACTTCTTGCAATGACAAGGTCCATGTAAAAAATATTTGAAATGATCTGGATTTGCACCAATTCTCTGAATCTCATTTTTCTTTGGGTTTAAACTAGGGATGTAACGAATACCGATACCGATATATCGGCGATACTTAAGGTTTTCCGATACATCGGTATCGGCGATATTTTACTGTCGATACGACGATACTTTTAAAAAAAAATTTCAGAGTTTTTTTCTGACAAATTATTTATCTTTTGTTAATTTTACCATGAACTAAATTCATTTCGTTATTTTTTAAGTCTTATTAATATCAATTTTAAAAATTAATAATATTTTATGCTGTTATTTTGTAAAAAATATATTTATTTTTGTTAATTTTACCATGAATTCAAATTCAATTCGTTGTTTTTTAAATCTTATTCCAGCAAAAAAAAAAGACACTCCAAAGAAGTCGTGAAAATCTAGAATTCGCGATCCGAAAGTTTTGCGAATTTGGAAAATTTCTAATTAGTTTTACATATCCTTGCCATTGCAAGAAGTTCTGTTTTTTGATTACCAATCACCCAATTGGAAGCGATGCTAGGACAAATTTCTTTTCCGTGTTCTATAATGATTTTTCCTCAAGGAAAAAGGATAAAAAATTACCCATTTTCATAATTTTTTTTTAATGCGAATTTAAATTGAAAACTGTATTTTCATGTAAATTTAAGTGAATAAATATGTATAAACTTTTAGAAGACTTTTAATAATTAAGCTATTAAGTTTTTTAGAAGACTATTAGTTGATAAATGCCCTTTAAAAATCGATTTTTTAAAAAGCATGGAGATTATTTTTTTAAATTATAAAGGAATTAAAAGTTTTTTCTTTCTTTTTTACCAATTATCTGCATATTTTGAATATAGATTTTTTTGAAGCAAAGAAAATGTAGCTCCTTAAAAATTACTTCCAATTTTTTATACTGGGTTAATATCAATTTTAAATATTAATAATCTCTTACACTGTAATTTTGTATAAGAAAAAAAAAATTGCACTTGAATTTTGTTAATCTAAACTTGAACTCAATTTCAATATTCGTATCGGTATCGGAATCGGTATCGGCGATATTTATTTTTAAATATCGGTATCGGGTCGGCAAAACGGCGTATCGTTACATCCCTAGTTTAAACTTTAAAGGAATAACTGCTGATAAAGTCTTTGGAAAATTTGAAAAAAAGAATTTTGGAAAAAATTGAAGCAGCCTGTTCATAAATCTTGATTTACGAGCAGATTATCTAAAAAAGTAAAAATTTAAGAAGAATAAAGTTTTGTACCATAAAAAATATACATAAAAATATTTTATATTCTTAAATTAACATTTTTGATTTCTATGATTTTCTTTACTAGGCCCAGAGCGGTAAAAAATTGCAATCACTTGTGATTGCTATCAAAGTAATTTCAACCAAATTGATTTCAAAATGAAATCTTCTAAAAATTGCAATCTTTTGTGATTGTAATCATTTTGAAATATTTTTCTTTAAATCATTGATTGCAATAAAATTTTTGTTGAAATTATATGACTTCAATCAGTTCGCCTGAAACAACAAGTATAGTGAAACTCCAACAAAATAGTATAAAAAAGTACCAAAACGTAGGTTTGTTACCCATTTCATGCAGATTTCTTAATTATCAGAGTAAGCGTTATTTCTAGAAGAAGGAGTATCATTTGAATAGAGCGATGATGACTCTGATTTACAATTTTTAAAAATTTTCAGAAGATAAAAACCTTAATAAAAACTATTGTGATTATGTTATTTCAACATAGTATCATTAATTCAGACTTTATTTATGATACTACCCAGAAAAAAAACATTTTTATATTCCCAATAGTTTCCTTTTTATTAAGTTACCTAACTTTCCTGAAACATTTTTAAAAATTATGATAGGCCGCCGCTTTTGCATTTTATATGGCGATATATTTTCTGGTGCTTACCGTTTGCCAAACATCGCTATGTGTAATTAGTGGTCCAATAGATTTAATTTCGTCGCAATTTATTCCAATCCTTTCTTAAAATTATTAGGAGTTCTGCTCCTATGAAATCCTTTTCTATTTTAAATACTTTTTCAAGTAAATAACCGTGACAGCTAAAAATTTCTATCGAGTCGTTGCCAAAAATTGTGTCGACAAAAACAGAGCCAATTTAAGACAATGTTGTCTTAAAGTCGCCTATTAAAATGCGAAGCAGCTGTCAATTGTTATCGAAATCCTTCAATATTGACAACGGCAATGCCAATATTGCACCGTAGACGTCACTTGTGGCGACGTTGACATTCGCAATAAGGGTGATTATATGAAAAAATTATTATCGTACATGTACTTTCCTTTTTGCTGTATACGTATACGTACACGAATATCGTACACCAATTTCTTTTTACCACACACGTACACGTACACCAACTTTAAACTTTAGCTACTCTCAAGCTTGTCTATCGTACATGTACTTTTTTTGCCGTACACAAACTAAAAGTATTTTTACACTCAAAAATGTTTGGGTCAACTGCTCATGTTCGTGTACGAAACCAAATTTTAAAACAAAATACATTCGTGTTTGTGTTCGGCGACGTACAAAATTTAGAAACACACATAATCAGCGTTGTCAACTTTTAGATTTTAAAAAGCACTGAAACAAATAAAAAACGCGTAATTCTTGAAAAAAAGTACTAAATTTTAATTTTTTAGTTTCATTAAAAAAAAATTTTATATACCTGCCTGTTCTCTAAATCGAACCGATTTAAATCGAATCGATTTAGAAAAATTAGATCTTTGAGTGATAAGTTTTAGTCGAACTGTATTGGGTTATATCCAAAGAAATTTTATTATTTTGGCTTGAGTTAGGTTTTAATTTAATTTTTCAATTAAATTATATTTTTATTTACACCCAGGCAGAAAAATGCAATCGGGCCAACGTTGGCAAAGCGTTTTCTAAGGTGGTTCAAACGTTGGCAAGACGTAACACGTTCAACGTTTAAAGTGCTTTGCCAACTCGAAAATGATAACGTCGATCCAGGCTCGGCCGTCTGTTTGATGTCGATGGCCAAGCATGGTGAAAACTAAAAATTCAGTGCTTTCCCAACATCATTCCATTCAGAAAAATACAATCGGACCAACGTACGACGTTCAACGTTTAAAGAGCTTTGCCAACACGCAAATGATATCGTCGATCCACGCTTGGCCGTTTGTTTTTCATGTCGATGGCCAATCATTGTGAAAACTACAAATTCAGTTCTGTAGCAATATAATTTTATTTAGTAGAACATTTCCCCAATACTATAATTTTGTTTAGTAAAACATTTTCCCACTATCTCACTCTACAAAATGCCAATAAAGAACAATAATATATTTTACCAATACAATATGTTACATATTTTTAATACTAATTATTTAAGTTATTTTTTAAGTTTAAAGGTTAAAAGTAAATTCATATGCATGCATATACACTAGACTTTTTCTTTTCCCGGACTTTTTCATTTCCCGGGAAAGCGGGATTGATTTTTAAATTTCCCGGGAATTGCCGCCCAATACAAAACGATACAAAATAGGATTTCACTTAATTTATTTGAACAAAAACAAATAGTAAAAAATTATTAAATTTGAGGCTTTTAGCATGCTTTTTAATTTAAATTAAAAAATTGTATTTTTTTATTGTATAACTTCTGAAATTTACTAATTTCATGCTTTTTTTTATAATTTCTCTAGCTTCTTAAGTAGAAAAGATATTGCAATGATTATTGATTTATTTCATAAGACACTAAAGAGCATTTCATACTGCTCAAACTGAATTGAAATTATTAAGCGACAGAAAAGTGACCACCTGAAAATTAAATTTTTTTAAATTGATTTTTAATTGAACCCTGTGTGAACCTGTTGTACATAAAGCTTTTTTTAACTTACAATTTTTGAAAAATTCAAAATTTTGAGCTTCAAAAAACTCATGTGTGGCTTAAAATAACAATCTGATATTTTCAGAAAATATAGACCAGTACTTCTTTATTATGCCCACTTTCGCTATGTCCACTTAGTGACAATCTGTTATTTTCATTTCTTCACGAAATATGATTTTTTGAGCGCTGCTCTTAGAAAAATATGAAAATAAATATGGAGACATATAAAATGTGCTCAAAAATACGGCCCCGACTACCGTTCACAACACTAATTATTTTAATGTTGTATTTTGTAAACTGTTATTACAATTTACAACCTTTATGGGCAGTGTTGTACTTTTAGTTGTCTATGTTAATTTAGTGTGATTATCGTTTACAACATGTATTTTTATTTGTTGTAAAAACTGTCAAAAACTTACAACTGCTCATTACCTGTTGTCGTGTTGCCGTAGCAAGATGAAAAATTAAAACGGATACAAATTGGAAGTATGTATATAGATTTTTTTTTTTGCAAACCGTTAATAACATATACAACAACTAGATGCTGTAAATCATAATCGAAAAACAACTTATGTTGTGTTGTAGCCGAGACAACACAACATTTGTGTGTTGTAAACGATAATAGGGGCTTTCATATTTTTTCTTTTATTTACATATTTTTCTAAATAAAAACAGCACTAAAAATGTGTGCTTACAAAGAAAAGTTACCATAATAATATTTAAAAAATCCCGGGACTCCCGCACAATTTTCCCGGGACTTATTTCCTGAAAAATGTGCGGGATCCCGGGAAATCCCGAATGAAAAACACTAATATACACATGTCGCACTTGTACAACAAGAGGGTATTAACTCAAAATTTTAAAAATTTCAGTAAAGGTCAAAAACTGTTTGTGGTTATATTTCAAGAGAATTTGAAAATTCGACTACATCATCATAGTAAGCAAATTCCATTTAAAAATATATTTACATTGTTTTTCTTTTAAATTTTTTCAATTATTGCATGAAAATGGTTATAACTAAAAAAGGATCGACTAATTTCATGAAAAGGGTCACAACTCAAAAAAAGTTTAAACAATTTTATCATAAAGAGAGTCATATTTCGAATTATTATCATAAAGTAAAACAAATTTTATCAACCATGATACAATTCGAACGATTATTCGAACGTTTTCTTATTTAAATTGATAGGCCGTTAGAACAACGGCTAAAAAAAAGTGTTTATTAAAAAAATAGGTATTTTTGTTGGAAAAAAAATTTTTTTTCGCAGTTTGAAAAACAAACCGACCAAGTATTGTACCATTTTAGAATTCGTGCTAAAGGCGCCATCTTTTGATGTCACTTGCCAAAAGTACCTTAGTACATTTTTTTCAACACGGCCGGTTAAAGTTGGGAGTAGTAATAATTTTAAGTACGTCGTTTGGCAAAATGTAAGATTTTCTTTGAAAATCGGCCACTTCAGTATGAACTTTCAACTGCCATTTACAGAAGGATATCTGACAATGATATAGGAGAAAAAAAATAAGTAAAGTGAAGATTTGTAGTCACAGCAATAGAAAGATCATTACAGGTGATTTTTTTTAAAGCTGGCAAAGCCTTTTTTAAATAAGTGACAGATTTTTTTTTCTAACTGTTTTGGAGCAGTCACTACTTGCCCTATCATCCGCTTTCGGCTTTACGTTGATTAATGGGACACCATGTATACCCATGCACATTTATATTGAAATAAATAAAAACGAAAACAAATAAAAAGTAAAAGCATTTTTTTTATTAAAAAGCATTGGCAAACCGTTTTTAAGGCTGTAAACTGAAACGTTGGCAAACCGTTTTGGTTTCTTCTGTAAAAGTGCTTTCCCAGTGCTACAATTTTTGTACGGTTGGCAATTTCTGCCTGGGCAGGTATGTTTTGACCTCGCACGATTGTCAAATCGGATGTGAGTTGCAAATCGCCAAACTTTATTTTTCATGTTCTGAAACTTACGAATTTTGGCTTGCGATTTGCCGTATTAAATAGAAAACAATGGACAAGCAAAACCAAACTAAATTTTTAAAATTTCATATTCTCTTAGTTCAGTATTTGGTGCAAATGGTCTTGCGAAAGTGTAAATGTAAAATATCAGATTTTTTATGAAATCCAACAACAAAATACACCAAATTTCGTAAAAAAGCTACGATATTTTGCATTTGCACTTTCGCAAGACCATTTGCAGGAAACCTCAACTCCGCTATTCACACCTATTCTGCGTTTCGATTACGTTCCCGCATTCAGTTATGCTCGAATCAAAAAATGGTATTCCAAAGAAAAACCTAATCGAAAGAAAAAGAAGAAGAGAAGAGTATGTTCAAAGCAGCTGCTTTGCTATAAAACGTATGAAATAGGAACAGAAAAAATAAGTAATTTTGTAAACATTATAATTGTTAAATTGCAAAAAGTTAAATTTAGTGAAAAACCAGTGATAAATATATAAAAACTAAATATTGTGATAACTGTAATTAAATAAACACATCAGTTAAGTGCAGAAAGAAAGCCAGAATATAAGTAAGCAGTATTTGTGGACAAACTATTCCATTGTGAGGAGTCCTGCCGCAATAAAACTTCAATATGTACTGTGAGCACATATATTAAATACACTTCACTTCTTCCTTGGGACGCTTATGTTATCCACACGCAATATCATCCTTCGTTTCCATTAAATTCGCCAGCTTTTCATATTGCGCAGGTGTTGCGTTTTTCGACTTGCAATAAATTAAATAAACCTTTAAATTTGAAAAAATAAATAAAAAATGTATTACAAAATAATTTTGTAGCATTTTATATTTACATTTTATATAATTGGACACTTTTTAACCATACAAACAAAAATCGAAAAATTGTCCGTCAGTGAACAAACAACTTGGAAAAACGTAGTTACGATCGTAATGCAGAATATATACAATCGAAAAAGAAATCGAAATGACACGAGGGAACGGAACGCAGAAACCAAAGTTACCAAACGGAGAAAATTTCGATTCGAATCGTAACGCAGAATAGGGGTGATTATTAATACAATTTTAGTTTGAATATAATTTTAAGAATATGTTACAAGTTTTGATGCAAATAAAAAGAACGCATATCTAATTAATTTATTCATCATTGTATTGTTTTTTTTTTAAGTCGAGTTTAGTCTAAATCCATCAGTGCACTTCAGTTTACTCATGCGATTTGAACTCGCCAAAAATCTGGCGATTGCGATTTACAGAACACCTCTTGCGAGTTCAAGTCACAAACACAAATGTTATGCGAAATGCGATTTTCAGAACACGACCGTTAGAGATAAATGTGAAGCACGTAGACAAAGAAAAATTTGACTGCGCGGAGGGTTGAACTGGCATGTTTCGATAGCTACCGCTATTCTCGTCAGAGTTCTTTACTGCGTAGACCAACCGACCAAAGTCGGTGGTTTGCTGTCAAGAGATGAATGTAAATGACATTCATCTCTTGACTTTAATCAATTTATACATACGGTAAATGATAATCAACTCTTGATTGCAAACCACCGACATTGTTCGAGTGGTCTACGCGGTAAAGAACTCTGAGGAGAAAAGCGGGAGCTATCGAAACATGTCAGTTCAACCCTCCGCGTAGTCAAAATTTTCTTTGTCTACATGCTTCACATTTGGCTTCCTAGAGGATCTTGTAGCAGGAAGCTGTTCTTTTTAATCAATACTGAAACCTTTCGAATGACGCCAAATTTAGGACGCGCTCTAAAGTTATTCAATCTTGAATATGACGAACGTTTATTAAAAAATTGCGAGATGCCCAAGTTTCGGACTAGTTCTTACGCCACGTGATGCGGACTTAAGAGTAGAATATACATATGTATGTAAAATTTCGTTGAAAACGGAAAGTTTTTGAAATTTGAAGTGACAAGCAACCGAAATACGTACAAAATTCGTTTGTATGGACTTTGACGCCTAAAAAAGACAAAAGATGAATCGCCACTAATTGCTCGAATCCCATTTTTAAATTTTTCTGCAAGACTGCAAAAAAAAATGTTCAGGAAATAGTTACATTAACAAATAATTTTACACTTAAAAAAATTTTTTAGATAAAGAAATTAATTTTTGAATTTTTGGTTTAGTGCCACCGTCACAAAATAAAAGCATCAAAAATTGGATTAAAAAAGCACCGAGCACTAACTCCAAAATTTTTCGCGTCGAAAAGTTGAAAAAGCACTAAAAACTGTGCGTAAAGCACTGAGTTGACAACGCTGCACATAATTGTTATGAAAAGAAAAATATGTGTTGGTTGCTTTTGAACAGTACATGTATGTACGACGTGTGTTATTTCTGAACCTTGGTTTGATTAGCTCATCACAAATATATATATGTATACATATATTCTTAAGATTTGCTCGCTGCGGTTATGTGTTAAACCATTTTGTATGTGGCTATGTGGTGGTAACTTCTAAGCTACTTATCATAAATTGAGAAATATTTTGAAGCGTCTTGACTACCCGCTCATTTCAACAATATATAAATTGTTAAATTTTACTCGCAGAGGTTAGGTGCTTTGCCTGTATGTATAGATGTTCATCTGTTCCCTCATAAAGGGCCATTCACATATTACGTAACGCTCCAGGAGGAGGGTTAAAGATTTGTTACGGACTAGATACTTTATACTGAAAATTTTTTAAAAAGTGTTACCAAAGGGAGGGAAGGGGGTGTATAAAACCTCCGAAAATAGCGTTACGTAATATGCGAATAGGCCCTAACTTCTAAAATAATTGTCATAATCTGATAAATAGGTTATAACTGGAAGCGTCTTGATCGTCCACTGTACATGGGCTGTGTGATGCCACATTAAATTGCGTTTGGCGCCCTCTCTAGGACATAAAGTCACGACGAAAATAAAAAAAAATATAATGATGTCATATTGGGTATCAAACGAAAGGTCTTAATTAGCACATTCCAAAAATATATATATATGTATACTGTTATAATGTTTCGCTTGCTGCTTTATTTGCATACACCCGATAATTAAGAATAACTTCTACAATCAAGCCTCAGATGTGAGTAATTTGCTCTCCAATTCCAACTAAAATACATGCATACATATATAATAAATAACTATGTATTCAATTATGGACAATAGTACACATGCTGATAAATGTATGACTCCAAAATAATTTAAATAAAAAAAAGTTAAAACAACTAAAACCCGACTACTTAAAGATTGCGCTTTGAAAAGTATAGAACTAGAAAGTATCCGAGGTCGTATTCCCCTTCGTCCTAAGTGTGATTTACCATAAAATGTTATGTAGTGTAAACAATACTTAGGACTAGGTTGCATACGACCACGGATACTTTCTTGTTTTATACATTTCCAAGCGCAATCTTTAAGTAGTTGGGTTTTAGTTTATTAAACTTATTTTTTTTATTTATTTTTCTCTTCTGATAGAAAAAAAATCTATTTTGTACGTAAGAATATTTTATTTTGTCAATGAAAACTTTATTTTAAGTTTTCGGTTTTTAATTTCTAATGCCTGGTTTTTACTGAAGAAATTTGTACATTAAAAAATTTTAAATACTTGGATACCCCCGTAGTGTAGTGCAGTGCCGGCCATCGAGAGAAATGACTTTTTAATTTAGTATTAGTAATTATGAGTATGGTTTAGTAGTATGCCACTGTGTGCCTATTAAAAAGAAAAACAACAACGTAAAAAAACAGGAAGCTTTCATACAACTGAATGAAGTTGATGACAGGGGTGCCAGATGATTTTGACAAAAAATCGGCATATTTTCAAAATAAAATCGGCATAATCGGCACTTCAATTTTAAAAAATCGGAAAATTCGAAATATCCGTTTTAAATACAATAAACCATATTGTTATTAACAAAAAACCAACAAAACAGATCAATTCAGGATTAACTAATGTTTATAACATATTAAATAACATAAAAACCAATGAAATTAAAATAGAAAAAGAAATTTCAATTGAATTTGTTGCCAAGAAAGCGGAACTCTTTGTCTGAGGAAATTCTAAAAACTTTGCCGCAATGTCTCAAAGAATTCTGTAGAAACTCTGAAGTATATTCTGGGAAAATTCAAAAGGAATTTTCGATATGTCTGAACAATGTCGAAAAAATGTCTGACAAAACATCGTAAAATATCTGTCAAAATTCGGAGCTAAAATTTGAAATTTATCTGAAATGTCGTATAAAATTCTCACATAGAACCAGAATGTTGTAAGACCTCTTCGACTCTTCTTCCGGTATACATTTTTCTGCTGCCAATGGCAGATCATCAGAAAACATTTACCCATAGTTTATAAGTTTAAAATTTCAAACATATATGCAGAAATTCTAAAGAGAAAAATTAGAACAATAACAAAAACTAAAATCAGACAATGTGCAGAAGTGGCTGCTAAAACTCGTAAGAAGTAGATCAGAAAATGTGCAGACTATTCTGTTAAATATCTTAAAGGAAATTAATCGAATAATATTTCAGAAAATTGCCAGAAAACTGCCGACTAATCTGGTTGATTGATTGTCTGGTAAAGTCTTAGATTTTAACTGACGTTAGACATGTCAGAAAAAATGTTTACTGGGTAATTGTAGATAAGCCTAACCCTTTTTCTCTTTAGTAAAAGCGCTGACTGATTAATGTATTCCAGTGTTGCCCAAAATGAATAAATTATAATAAAACAAACAAAGTTACCCTGTGTTAAGTGTTTATCAAAAAATCGGCAGTTTTGGAGCAAAAATCGGCAAATCGGCACTTTAATAATTTTTAGGCAAAAAATCGGCAAAATGCCGATAAGTCGGCAAATATGGCAGGCCTGCTTGTTGATTATTGTTTACTCTTTACCTGGCCTTTACACATGCAAGTGCAAGTTCGAAAAACTCAATACACTCAAACTTTTCTACTAACACACTTTTGGTTCAGCTATGAGAAAGACAGAGAAACGAATACAAATTGCTTTTTTGTTGATAATACGTACACAGAACTTGCATGCAAGTACTTACATGTCTAAACGCAGGGTTAGTGAGTACATTGGTTTTCATTCGGCTGTATATACCGTGCAGGAAATGCGAATAGTGAAATTGTAGTGATTTACTAGTGACATTGCCAGCAGTACTAGTGACCAGGTGTAATCATCCATTGACATTTAACATTAGCTTGTCATTGAAAATCCACCAGTAGACTGTAGCACTACTGACTAAGTAGTTCTTTTGGGTCCTCGTGGAGACATTGGCACCAAACATTCACTAGTAAATTTTAGGGGCTCTAGTCCACCATATTGATATTTCCTCGCTCGATACGGATAGTGAAATAGTAGTGATTTACTAGTGGTATTGTCAATACTGCTACTGACCAGGTGTACCCCTACCAATAGACTAGCATTATTGAGGAGGTATTTCTTTTACGACTATATAGAGACATTTGAACCAAAGATTCCCTAGTACTATTAATATGATTATTTCGAACGTATTTGCTTTGTGAATCCAAATTGATTATTAGGCTAAGGACAAGGGAAAAATTAACATCAACTTAATTTTTCAACATACACAGCAGAACAGAGTAGCGCCACTTTCGGAAGCCGCTACACTTTCATCATCAGTGCTCACGTGTATTTGCTTATCACCACTTGTCAGGTGGCTAAATATATATGTATATACATATGTATATATTTTCTGTTAAAAAATTATATTATTCTACTAAAAACATTTTGTTAAATTGAAGCATTCAATCAGAAGCTGCCGCGGCTAGCCGCTGATCGGCTTGCAACTCTGCTATTGACTGCACAAAATAATAGAAAAAATAAAATAATCTATTGACGCTTTCGTTGATAATGTCACCAGAAATACACTAGAACTGTTGTCTCTAACGTATCTCTACTCGCGCATAAAAAGGAAAGTTGTCGATATTTTAACTAGTGCAATTGTCGATAGAGAAAAGAGTGTTGATATAGAGACATATGATTCTAGGCTGACTAGAGGGTATATACGACCCGAATAATGTTCGGAACTCTGGTGCCAGTATGAGCGACTATGGTGTAGTGGATAGTATGCTAGAATATTAACCGGGAGGTCGCAGGTTTGATTCCTACCAAAACCCTTGGTGTATGCAAAAGCCAAAAAGGGCTTAAGCAGTATGTGTGTTTGTTAAAAAAATAAATAAATATATACTCGAACGCAGCTATTACCATTTTGTTTTGTACACTAGCCAAATGAGCCGCTATAGGCAATGGGAAAGATCTAGGCTTAAGGTACGGTCACACATGGCAAATATTTGCCCAAAAAAAAGTAACCACTACTTTTGCCCATGGTTAGTGTGGTTTAACTTGATTTTTATTAGGAATGTAACCGATACCGATACCGATATATCGGCGATACTTCAGATTTTCCGATACATCGGTATCGGCGATATTTTACTGTCGATACGACGATACTTAAAATTTTTTTTCCTCAAGGAAAAAGTATGAAAAAGTATCAAGGAAAAAGTATGAAATATCATTTTCACAACTTGTTTCTTTTTATGCGAATTTAAACACAAAACTGTTTTCATGTAAATTTAAGTGAACAAATAGAAACTTTTAGAAGACTTTCAATAACTAAGCTATAAAGTTATTTAGAAGAATATTAGTTGATAAATGTCCTTTAAAAAATCGATTTTTTTTAAAAAGCATGGTGAGTATTTCTTAAAATTATAAAGGAATTAAAAATTTTTACTTACTTTTCTACTAATTATCTGCATATTTTTAATATAGATTCTTTGGAAGCAATGAAAATGTAGTTCCTTAAAAGCTGCTTCCAATTTTCATACTACGTTAATATCAATTTTAGATATTAATAACCTCTTACATAGCGTCTTCACGAGACATAATATCAAATATTTTTCTGTTAGCAAGCGTCAAGTTCAATCGCAGAGAGAATTCTGTTAAGTGTAGACTTCAAATTAGTGATATCGCAATGCTATAATAATTATTATGAGAGCGTTGTTATAATAACTATTATCACAACAATCTTATGATATGAAATGTCAAAAATATGAAAATAAATAAATGTGTGTGTTTGTGTTTATGGAAATAAATTAATATAAAATTTTTTTATAAAATTTCTGTAAATTTGTGTATCTAAATTTGTTTAATTGATTTTTTAAAGTAACATTTTTATGAAAAATCATAAATAAAACAAATAATTACGCAAAATATTACATATTAACCCAATGAGCATTTGTAGCAAATGAAATCTCACAACAAAATTAAAAATACGTTGTCCTTTTGTATGACATGAAGAGAAATTTTTACATTTTATTTTTTTTTTGTTCTGCCGACGTTCTCTCTCATGTTATATCAAAGTTAATGTCTCGTGAAGACGCGGTGTTACACTGTAATTTTGTATAACAAGAAAAATTCCCCTTGAGTTTTGTTAATCTAAACTTGAACTCAATTTCAATATTCGTATCGGTATCGGCGATATTTATTTTTGAGTATCGGTATCGGATCGGCAAAACGGCGTATCGTTACATCCCTAGTTTTTATATCACAAAATAAAATCAATTATGCCGCAAAATGCTATTTTTATATTATTTAATAAATGCGAACCCATATTTAAAAAATATGTCAATCAAAGAAAATGCAATTTTAGCTTGTCTGTTAGTCACGTTGTTTTTTCGACAAATATTTGTCAAGTGCGACCGTACCTTTACTTACTTCACTAAAAAATAATAAAAAAGAAGCAGTAAAAAAGTGCGACTATACGTTTTTTGGTTTATTAAAATCGTGTACTTGATGCGCTATTTTAAATTAATACGCTATTTAAAATTTTTGTTATACAATCGTTATTTTTCAAACCAGTTGCATAACATTTTGTAGAGACATGTAGTTTCATCAAAAGAATCATAATCAAAAACGCGATTTTCAATATTTTGATGATACGTTATTTTGCATTTTAGGTGACGATATGTGCTTTAAATTTGGTTGAAGAAAGCACTCCACGCTTTTTGGATGGGAACCTGATGTGTGTGCAAAGTTTCAAGTTAATCGGACGTCTTGAAAATGGTGAAATTTACGTTGCAAGATTCTATTACATTGTTATATTGTTACAAGTGAAGCTAATAAAAGCGTTTTAAAAACTAGCTTAACCCAGCTGTTAGGTTTTAAAAAATTTACGAAATTTAGGTAAATGGCCATTTTGGTCCATATGGTTTATTTTTTAAACGATAAATGCACTAAAATGTGTTTTTCGATTTTTTAATGATAAGCCTAGCACCTATTCGAGATTTGTTGGATCGCTTCAGACTAAAATTAGATCATCATTTTCTGACTGTACAGCTTCTACGAGCGGTTTAACAAAAATGTCATCTGCTAGAAAATGAGGCACTTGCAGCTGCTGCAAGTCGAAGTACGATAGTAAGTGCAGCATATGCCGCAAATTCATATGCACATTACAACGCAAAATAATTTGCTCGTCATCTACAGAGAAAATTAAAATTTCTGCACTTGTTTTGAAAATTTTGTTCATACGAATAAACATGAACGGACCAAAATGGTCCGAACCTAAGATTTGTAATTTTAAATTTTTTTATCTTCCTTTATATCATAGATAATTAAAAATTTCGTAGAAGTCATAAAATATAAAATACCACATTAGCTAACGTTTTAAGTTGACATGTTGAACTGTTCTGTAATCAAAGCGAAAGAAAAAAAAATTACCAAAATGGTCCAAACCTAATAGCAGGGTTAATTGCTTAGTTACGTACGCGAAAAAATATAATTTTCGGCGGAAATACACTATGTTTATATATGATATAATAAATAGAAGGTAGTTTCATTCTCTCAATTTTTCTTGACATTCACTACCTGACAAGAATAAGAATTGTGACATTTTCGTTAAAATTATGCTACCGTACTAGTTTTATATGTCCCGTCCATTTCTGTTTTTTATTATTTTTCTTAATATTATGATATGCATGAAAATAATATGGAAAATATAAACGTAACCCGGCTAATTTGCAATAAGCGTTTCTATACGCAACCATGCAAACTTTAACAATGTTACACCCCGCAAAATATATTCATGAAGTTGTCCATGAGTACAAAGGACAAACTCACTTCTACCGTTAAAATATTGAAAACCCCCAAAATTTGAAAGAAAAATATTGCGAAAACTCGCGAACAATATCAAAATTTTAAACAATCCCTATAATTAATTCAAACTCGTTAAAACTGTAATCTCAAGAAGAATTCGCCAAAAGTTTGCTAAAATTTGAAAGATTACAAATCGTAATATTGAGCGAAATTCCCTTAAAATGTAAAAATCTAAAAACGTTAGAAAAATTACGGCCTTCGCGAAAAGTTGCGAAAAATTGCAACATTTTAAACAAGTCATAATTTTTATCACAATTTGCAAAAACCTTACGGAATGCCAAAAAGTCGGTAAAAAAATCGCAAAAATGTCAGAAATTCGCAAAAATTATTTGTGAACAGCTACATGATATCAACGTCTAATATTGTTCGAAAAGCGCGAAAACTGTAAAGATGTTGACAACTACCAAAAAGTCGCTTTTATAGCGCAATTGCAAAAATTTGCCAAAAGTTCGAAAATCGGAGATAAGCCTAAAATTGATTAGAAATCGCCAAAACTGTAATAATAAAAAAAACGCGAAAAACTTACAAATTCGCGAAAAATTGCTAAATAAATGAAGTATAACAAAATTTCAGAAAATCATATAGATCGTAAAAATGAAATTGCCAATATCGCGGATATTGCAATGTGTATGTGGAGTAAATGTTTTTGTTTTTTAATTTTTATGTTGTAATAAAACCGCATCATTACAATGAATATTTGTTGATGGTTTCGAATTCATCCATAAATATCGATTAAACTAAAATTCGTTACAAGTAATAAAACAAAAGGGCATTTCAATAAAATCTTAAGATAAACGACGATATAAGCGGGGCTAGTGAGTTGAAAAATGTTTCTTACTTTCCTTTTAATACAATTACACATTTGCAAAAGAACTCTAGGAGTTGCGATCCCTTTTCCATTATATGGCAACGCTTTTTTATATATTACCTTAAAAATAAAGGGTACTTTCGTAAATTCAGTAATTGTGAAATAATCAAAGTTCTGCGCTCGAAAACAAACACTTGGCAATACTTTTTTCCATCAAAAGTTTATTTACACAAACACTTGATAGTGCTGTCGCTGATTTCTGCAACAAAGGCAGCATTTGTATTACTGTTGCAATAGTTTGCACACCGGTTGCACAAATTTACTGCATTTACGAACTCGCCCAAAGTTTTAAAATTCTTATTAAAATAAAAAAGAGAGTATGAAACTACCTTCTATTTATTATATCATGGTTTATATGTATAAGAAAAAAACTTTCGATTTCTGTTTGTATAATATTTACAAGTGTATATTTCATATTTTTAATAAGACGATGGGTAAATTATTATATGTATATGAAGAATTATTAAGCTTAGTCCGGATGGTATGTTGAATCGTCAAATGTGTGCTAACCAGTGATGGAAAATTCAGTAATATTCAGCTATTTTCAGTACTTTTCTTTCTCAGAATACCTCAGTACCCCATGTAGGCTCGTACCCAGATCTCGGATCGGGTTGTAGGTACTATATCCAACCCGTTGCATTGAGATACCTAATCAAGTCACCTAGACCAATTTCTGATAGATCGTCTAGTAAATTGTGGCCCATGAATTTGTGTCTCAAGAGGTGCAAAGCCGGGCACTCGCAAATAAACTGAAAAACTGTTTCCT
This sequence comes from Panzeria rudis, assembly GCA_956483635.1. NCBI lineage: Eukaryota > Metazoa > Arthropoda > Insecta > Diptera > Tachinidae > Panzeria > Panzeria rudis. Next base: position 52,481,480 of record OY101449.1, on the reverse strand, counting down.
CATTACTTTGATCCCGGCAGCAACGGCAAAACGCATTGTAGGAAAGTCCTATCCTGTTAGCGTGTCTGCCGATCGCCCAGTGTACCGCCACTACTGCGACGAGCCTTGAGATGTCCCTCCGGTTTATGTTAGTTAGCTGTGTTGTGCGCTTATCGTTGTAACAATGCCACATCTTCCTAGCCACCTCACACTTCCTCAACTTGCGCCACCTGTCGTCAGCATTCTGCCGATAATGTTTGAAAATATGGTTTCTAATAGTGCCAAACGGCATGGCTACCGATGCAGCAGTGGAGGCGTCCATAGCAGAGCCAGGTCTGGCCAGCTCATCCGCCTGTTCATTAATAAATTTACTATGTGCAGGGATCCAGATGAGGGTGACATTTGCCTGACCACCTAAACTGGATAGCATGTCCTCTCACTGGCTAACTTAAGTAGAAGTATTGTGTGAACTTAGGGACAGGATTGCCGCCTGACTGTTGGCGAAGATGCCGATTCTCCCTTAACACTCCTGCCAATTAACACTCTGCCCGCCTCCCTTATAGCCACGATTTCAGCCTGAAAAACACTGGCTTCGTTGGGAAGTTGGAAGGAGAGTTTTACCCCAAAGGTCATTCGAGCCTGCACCGCAGATCATTCTTGATCCGTCAGTATACACCCTGAAGTTGAAATTTTTTCTATGTTACCTCCCTTCGACTCCCGTCTGGATGGAATAAGGATTTTGAATGTGCAATCGAGTCAGAGGGCTTCCTCAGAGTCGGTGGTAATTGATCTAAGATTCTGGCATGACCATAAGTCCTTGATCTCCACTTCCCAGATGCCGCTAGTCTTACCGCACTGCTCGAGGATGCTGCCAATACATGAAGGTCAATCGGAATTACGTTTAGTATAGCATTCAGAGCCTCTGAAGGACTAGTACGTAAACAACCTGTAATCCCGATGCAAGCAGATCTCTGTATTCTGTATAGTTGGTTTACCACGTATTTCTTAATTGTGGCGGTCTACCATAATACCGATCCGTAAGTCGATATGGGATGAACAATTGCTATGTACATCCATTTGAGCATGTTAAGGCTTAGACTTTATTTGGAACCAAACATTCTTCGACAGGAGTAGTAGGTAACTGAGGCCTTTCTAACTCTATGTTGAACATTTAGTTTCCACGATAGTTTAGAGTCCAGGATTCTGAAGCCGGGGGAGTCTAAAGCTCTGAACTTTGGTTTTTGTAGTAAATAGTACCAGTTCAGCTTTATTTGGGTTCACTCCTAGACCACAACCTTTAGCCCATTTGCTGAGTGTGCCCAAAGCATTGGACATGATGTCACTTATCACGTCCGTGAACACCCCTTGATACCATTAACACAACATCATCCGCGTAAGCCACAACCTTGACTCCCGCAGAGTCTAGTGTGAAAAAAGTTGAATTAATAACGATAAGCCAGAGCAGAGGAGAGATCACCCCGCCCTCTGGTGTTCCTCTGCTATCCCATTTTGACTTCGCTGTTGCCTAGTTTTGCTGCGACGTTTCTTGCCCTCAACATGGTGATAATCCAGTTGCCGATGTATTCCTCAACATCCCGGAGAGCCTGTTGAATGGCTGCCGCCGATACATTGTTAAAGGCGCCTTCTACGTCTAGGAAGGCATCCAGAGCATACTGTTCATGTTCAAGGAATCTCTCTATGACCATTACCACTTCATGTATTGCTGTTTCAGTAGAGCGTCCCTTAAGGTAGCCATGCTGACTATCCGAGAGTCTTGACGAACCTTCAAGTCGATGTCTAATATGTGAGTCTAATAATCTTTCCAGCGTCTTCACTAGGAAATATGAAAGGCTGATTGGTCTGAAGTCCTTTGCATCTTCGTGACTTCTCTTGCCAATTTTTGGAATGAAAACTACTCTGAACTTCCTCCAGCTGATCGGAACGTAGTTAAGAGAGAGGCAAAGTTTATAGAATCTAAAAAGCCAGGGTATGATAGAGCTCTTCGCGCTCTGGTGCATCTTTGGCATGATTCCATCAGGAGCGATTTAAATGAATAGAAGCTGGCAATTGCCGAAGAGATTCTCTCCAGGGATATATCATCATTGACAGCGAGTTGCTTCCCACTAAAGGGACTAATCACATTCGCCGTGTCCGTACAGCAAGGAAAGTGTGTTTTAAGAAGTATATCTAGTGACTGCAGAGGATTCTGACCAGGACCCATCTGCCGTTTTGACGAAGGTTGGACAGGAGGCCATACTAAGCCTTGTAGAATCTCTAGTATTGTCTATTGACTCACAGAAATTCCTCCATGAGTTTCTTTGACGACTTTTAAGGCTTTTTATAAGCTTTTAGCTTATAAGCGGTAAGGTTGCCACATTCTATTCTCATAGCAAGTGCTGAAAGCTCTACGTGCCTGCTTACGTAGAGGGCAACTCTTCTTAGCTTTCGTTAAAAGGCAGGAAATCTCAAAGGCGTTGGTTATAGTCTTGTTGAAGATTTCCACATTGTGTTCAAGTCCATCAATCGTATTCTCTGTTTCTGGTACTCTTTTTAATTTATATTTCAAAATCCCGTTTAACTTATTCCAGTCAGTTCTCCTCGGGTTTCTGAAGCGCTCTTTTTGTTTGTTTTGTACTCTTAACTTCGAAGAGTATACGAGGAGGATCTCTTATTGGATACCCCCCACTTGTCGATCGAAAAACTAAGCTTGTCGTTTACGAGAGTAATGCTCAGAACCTCTTCCCATCCACTAAAGCTGTCCGTACTAGGAAAGATAAAAGTCGGCGACGTGCCGGAATTACAAATCGTTAGTTTATTAAGGTTAATGAAATCTGAGATGTACTCACTTCTTTCATTGATTTCACTGCTTCCCCATATTGTGTGTCTAGCATTAGCATCGCAGCAAAGTATGATGTCTTCATTGGCGCCAATGGATGACATGACAGGTTCCACTTCGACTGGTGTTGCTGACTTGTCATGTGCCATGTAGCATGATGCGATGAGGAAACTCTTGCCATCTGTCAGCTCGACCCTCTGTGCTGAACTGTGTGCAAAGAAAAATATTAATATGTTTTTTGGCTATTAGACATGATCTGGGCTTACCTTTAGCGTATAGTACGTTGTACGTGGACATCGGGAACCACTTCACCTCGGAGGTTGCTACACATAGCTCCTGTACCACGAATATGTCGAGGTTCTCTTCAGCTAAGCGCACCTCGAATGATTCAGATTTATTTGTACGATTTTCATCACCATTTTTACTATTGTAGAGCAGGTTCCGAGAGCTGCATGCCAACCAGGAGGTTCAGCACTTGTTGGGCGGAACACCTTAACCTTGGCGTCCCTAACCCCGAAGAACAGCTTAGAGCTCGCTATCTCGAGCGGCGCTGCTCCGGCTCCGTTATAAGAGAGCATAAGGCAGGTACCACTAACGCCGTGGTCCTCCGTGCGGATGACAGACCAGTCATGCATTAGAATGGTGGGACTTGCAGCTTCAGACACTCCAAAATTTTTTCACCGTCTTTGCGTAATTGCGGTAGCCAAATTCTTGCCCGCGGTCTCATCGGAATATCCTCAGCAGGCATGAGTTTGAGACAACCCATCCCAAGTTTAACTAATCTTAGCGATACTTTCGCTGAGGAAGTCTTTTGAGAACGCATCGAAACACTTGATTACCCTGTATCCCCGGTGAATCTCTCCGGAGTCAAAACGGGGTGCCAGTTTGTCCTTATTGGTGAGGACGTAGTCCATTACGAGCTCAGCCAGTTTGAACTCGATGGCACTCCATTCTTTTACTACAGGCGCAATTTGGCCATTTTTATTATTTACCAGAGCCATCAGCAGTTGGTCCTTAACTACCTCGTTAAAGGGCCTCGTATGGATGACGTAGTGGATGGGACCGGAGTGGTCGTCTTCCTCCTTTTCGGGGATTTTCCGCCTGAGAGCGGTTTCTTTTTGTGTTGGCAGCCTTTGACGTGCTAGGTAGTGAATCCATAAACTTATGATATTCATCTACCTCCGCCTGGTATCTAAGGTTGTCCTCGGCATAATTCGCATGTGTGAGTCCATTCGCAGCATTCTTGCCTAGAATGAAGACGGCCTTATAGTATTTGGATTTCATGAGCTCTTTCTGGCTCCTTTTTTGGGTTTACCCTTCGACTGCCGGTGTTGGGGTTAGAGTATGCAAAAACCGGAATTTTCCAAGAATCCAGTTTTCGAATTATTCGAAAAATTGCTTTTTTAAAAAACCCGGTTTCGAATACGGTTTTGTGTAAATAAACCGGTTAACCGGTTTTTGTTAAAAGTATGTGGAAATTTTGTTTTTTCACTTTTTGCGAAAAAGTCTATAATACATCCTATACACATTCATGGGATCTTTTCCTTGTAATAAGTTGTTTCAAAGTAATTTAATTACACAGGGCTAGAGTGAAATTACTTTTTGGAACAAAGCTAAGCAGTTTAATGTGCTGAAAATAGAGTCCTCAGCTTTTCCTATCAGCTACAATCCTTTTTAATTGGCATGTCTAATATTTCGACCAAAAAACACCAAAAGATGCCTTACACAATTACCTGAAAACTATCCTAATGTAGTTTTATGATTTGCTCAACTCTTTCCGAGTTATTCATAAATTAAAAATTTTTTCGTTATAAAACTTCGAACACTTCACCTGTTAATTATTGTTCTTCAGGACAGGTGTCTTACGAACAAAATGAACCATATATCATGAAAATCGATGGACAAGTGTTGATTTTATTAGGAATTAAGTGAATACACCCATACACTTAAAAGGGACTTTCGCTTTAAATATTTTCAAACAAAAAATAAATTTATTTTCTAAAGAAATTTGACTGAAAACGGTACAACCGATTTGAATGATTATTTGTTGTTGTTATATTCAAGACCTCAGGACTAAGCTTGTATAAAAGACGAATGTTTGAAATGCTACTAATAAGGTAATATTTCGGTTTTTCCGTAAATGGTATTCTCACTCTATGAAGAAAGGTAAAATTTTCTGCTTATCGCAGTCTCTGCATTTTACTCCACGTGTTGACAGTCAGTCAGCCAACTAAAGTTACCATTTACAATCGGAAGCAAAAATCATACCATAATATTGATTGCCTACATATTATTTGTGAATGCAATGTGCACATGGGCGGCGTAGACCTATTTGACTCTTATATGGACTTAGAACCAGAACACAAGATATGGCAACTAGGATATTTTACCATCTTCTCGATATGGCCATAACAAATACATTTGCATTAAATCGCAGACTTATTTTCGAAAACCTCCAAAATTCTGATCAGAATGAAATGGTAAGGCATGATGATGCAGGAATTTTGCATGTGCATTGCAAAAGAACTCAGTGCTTCTGTTGAAATACGATTCACATGTTGTCCTTCATCTGCCGAAGAGCCAACCGATGGCTCTTTTTATTGGGAAAAAGGTTATTTATCTTGTGGCTAGTATTAAGGTTCGACAAGATAAATCGGATACACACACGTTTTGTACTAAGTGCAACATCCACCTATGTTTTGCAAAGACTAAAAACTGTTTTATAGAATACCATTTAGTTACATAACATATTTGGTTTGAACATAATATATATTTTGATATCAAAAGTTAAAAATAAAACTGATATTCTTCCAAATATAAAAATCATATTTTATTTGTTTCTGAAAAAAATTCCCCTATACCACTAAGACCGTCTACAGGAGGTCTTCCTTGTTTTTGTCCTGGAGCTTTCCAGGAGCATTGTTTTTAGAAATTGGAATTCAAATTCGTAATTTTCAGCAGAAAAATATCATAGAACAAAAATTATTACCGCAGCACAATTGGTATTTCAAATTCCGGCATTTAAGGTTTAAGATTTTAATACTTATTGTTAGTTCACTTTAAAATTGAAGATTCAATCAATAAATTTAAAAGTTAAAAAAACAGGCTACAAATAAACCCGGTCGTCGAATTTCTACCACCGGGCGGGACTCTAGTATAATATAAAAAAGGAAACCAGCCGTATAAAAAAAACAAAAACTCCACTTCACAATGTACAAACAAGTGAACAAATAGAAAACAGCTGACAGCTTCTCCAAAGCGCGTTATGTAACTTGCCATTTTACATCCGCTAAAGTTTTTAAGCGCACGATACTCGTCGACGAACTAACGGGTGTTATGCACTTCTATCTCTATCTAGGCGCACGGTTGTGCGCCAGTCCAAGTTCCGGCCACACACTGTGTATTTACACGAAATCATTCGAGCTGTTTCTATCCCCTCATAACTTCCCTCCACTTGATCGTAGCATAGCGTGTTGACGAGCCATAATTTTGTTGTAACAATATGGGTCTCCAGATTAATACATTTTTTTAATTAAAGGAAAATAAAATCTTTGAGCTGCACTATGGGACATTTTGCATAAAATTATGATAAATTGCACAGGAAAAGCAATTTTTTTCCGAATCGACTAAGGGACGGACGTAAGAGAAGCAAAATTGTATATATAAAGTAATTAAAATGTTTTGCTTCTGTGTACAAGTTTTTCTTTTATTTTAAGTGTAGCAGTTTTTTTCGCATTAGAAATTGATGGTTTTTGTTTCTGTGAATTACTAAGACTTTTCTAAGGGAGTGTTCAAAAAGTTGTTTGTGGCTTCAAAGTCTATAGAGTCAACCCTTTAATTTGGTACATAGTTTTTCGGGTTTTATTTAATATTGATTGTATAAGTATTCAAATTATCCCCCTTATTCCGTAACTATTCGTCGACGTCACGTCAAGACAATACCAAAAAATTGAATAATTTCTACTCGTCATCGACGACAATTTATTATTACTGACAGCCACTTACTACTCGCTAAGGCATAGACAATGGGAAGAGGCTGTTAATAGAAGTAAAATTTTGTCGACAGGTAGTAGACAAGTGCCAATTTTTTGGTATTGTCTTGACGTGACGTCGACAAATAGTTACGGAATAAGGGGGTATTTCAATGAAGAAAGTGTACAAATTCTTTTTTGGTTCACTGTACATACATACTTATGTAAGTGTGCTATCAATAGGTGATATCAGTCATAATTTATGCGGCAACAGACACAAATCAAAAATGTTTAACCTAGTGTAGCTTAAGAATTATTTATTGATACATAACTACTTGCGAAAATTAATTCTATATATTTCTTATTTATTTTAGAAAATAAAATGGGTAAAACTCAAAGCAAAAGATCAGTTGACATCACAACCGAAACCAAAAAAGGGACCGAAGATGAGATTACCGAAAAAATGGAAAAAATCGAAGATTTGGATAAGAAAGAAGTTTTAAATGGAGATGCCACTATATCAGAAAAAATTGATCCAGAGGTAGTTTCAATATATGAAAATAAAAACGATAAACAATGAGCTAAATAATAAAATTTCTAAGTTGTCAGCTTATCTTAAATTTTCGAAATTTAATAATAAGCCCTTAACTCTGCAGAACAATTGAATCGAGTATTTCAGAAACCCCATGTCATGTTTTTCTCGAAGAAAACAATTTTTGTGTTCTTGGCGCATCGCGTAAATCTACGTAAAATTGCATGAATAGATGCAACAAAAAAGAATTGACGATTTCACAAAAGTTGCATGAATATCAGAAAGCCCATAAGTCACTGACTTATGGAGTTTCTGTAGTAAATTTTATTAGCAGCATTGGCTCTACGATGGCGCAGGCAGACAGACAGATCCACAGATACACACTTAAAACTCATAACACCTCTCTTTTTTATTGGCATTTAAAAATTTTAATTCTTTCTCTGGTCTTACAGATTACATATTTCCCTGAAGAGAAAAATATATAACTTCTACAAAATATCTCCTAATGATCAGTATGTGATCGTAAAAATATTTATGAGTGTTTAAAAATCTATAAAATATCGTTATCATACAAATTACACTTAAAATAAACACCATATAAAAGGAATACTTATTTGGGTTTTTCAATGTATTTTAGAAACCCAATAAGTCAACAGGCTTTTACAGAATTTTCAGGCATTGGGTAGAGTGAACAAAAAGGTAGTAGCACTAGCTTTAACTCTTCAGTACTAGCTATGCTGAAAAGTATAAACTACTAAAAGCGTGAATAAGGCCAAGTTCCTATGCAAAAATTTCGGCCGTAAAAAGTACTGGGATCAAAATAAGTACCAAGTTCTTTATAGGTACAATACTATCTCATTTCTAGGCAATCTGTAAGCTTGGCAACATTTTTCCCATAATTCTTCCCCATATTAGAAAGGTAAACAAAAATTGCCCAGCTAACATGTTGCCTAGAAATGTGATGGTATTCATGCCTGTTCTGTAAACCGAGTCGATTTAAAAACGCTCAGTTTGGAAAAATTAAATCCACTAACAGCAAAATTTTTTCAGACTATTTTGTAGTTTTCTATTCTTTAGAGCTTAAGATATCACATCTGAAATTAGTTTACTTTATATAATTTAAATTACATGAATGGTTGCATAATTTATTTTTGGAAAACGAGAAATTTACTCGGATTCGGCTTACAGAACAGAGCCGGTTGTACCTATCAAGGACTTGGTTCTTGTTTTGATCTCAATAACTTTTACGGCCGAAATTTTTGGATAGGAACTTTGCCTTATTTCCACATTTATGTTTTTGTGCGTTTCTCAGTTCTATTTTCTAAGCTTTTATTTGGTGCAATAAGTGCCTCATGCAAATAATGGGCACCCTAGCCCTCCCCTCGACCTAGATGAAAATTTTCCGTTTTCACATTTTTCCTAGTACTTTCCATTCAAGGCCTACCTTTGTACCAAATTTCAGCTTTCTAGCTATACTGGAAGTGCCCCATACAAAGAAGGGGCACCCTGTACCCCCAGACGAAAAGTGCCCGTTTTCAAATTTGTTTCGTTATGCTCATCAGGACCTATCTGTGTACCAAATTTAAGCTTTCTAGCTATAACCTAAGTGCGCCATACAAAGAAGGAGCACACTGGTCCCCTCCATATGAAAAGTGTCCGTTTTTAAATCGTTTTTCGTTAATTGCTCATCAGGACCTACATGTGTACCAAATTTCAGCTTTCTAGATATACTGGATGTGCCCCATACAAAGAAGGGGCACCCTACTCCCGTGAAAAGTGCCCGTTCTCAGCTCGAATAGTTTCGTGTAATATACACACTGTGTGGAAGGAACTTGGCCTGGCGCACTACTGTGCGCCTATATTATAATATATTGAAATTCAAATAATGAACTTATGTTAGGAAGGGTAGTGCCTTACCGCAAATCCACTCGGAGACCCAATTGAATCCATTCTGATTCCCTTCTATTCGTACCCGTTATGAAAAATCCCTCCCGTACCCAGAAAACAACCCTGTTATCTGCCATTAAGCCACTTTATTCCCATGATGAAGCCCCTGATATCTACAAGTTTGCACTTCGCGATATCACTAATGCTCTTATGAAAACGTCTGCCGAGCCAACTAAGCATGTGTCGTTGCAGCCTCGGGCAATGGCAGATAACATGCCAATCTCTACCGGAGTGCCGGATCTACCTGAGTCAAGTTTTGGCCACATGACCCTCGAGACTCTACAATCCTCCCTACTCCCCCATGAACGGTTGGCCCTGCTCGACACCCACTCACTGAGCTCCCTATAGTAATGACCGATCGGTATTTTAACCGATCTGTCACACAAATCCTCATCTAACGCTGACCCTAATCTTGCCAGCTCATCAGCAGTCTCATTTCCCTCAACATTGCAGTGGCCAGGAACCCAACAATAATGAACTTAAGCCGACTTGAACTTATTCATTGCTGAACTGTGCTAAAATTAGTTTGCTGATGACTTGACAACAGAAGAAACTATCGACACTAATTCAAAAAGTCTTCTAACAGAACTAACCAAAACTATTAAAAGTCTTAAGAACTTGAAAACAAGAAAAAATTCTACTAAATTGGATATTCTGTATAATGGATTGGTTCCGATTTTCTAAGTCTAAAACTAAAAGAAAAAATCGCGTAAATCCTACAAATTTGCACCAAATTTAAGTAAAGAAACTAATATTGTTTAATATAAATCCAAATTCATTTTTAGGCTAAGGTTCGTAAGGTTTAATTCAGGTTTGATTAATATTCCAAGGAACTAGGGAAAATTAACATCAGCTTAATTTTTCAACGTAAACAGCAGAACAGAGTAGCGCCACTTTCGGAAGCCGCTCCACTTTCATCGTCAGTGCTCACGTGTATTTTTCTTATCACCACTTGTCAGGTGGCTCTGTTGAATGTTATTTTAATACATTAGGGGTGGGATAGTGCACAACATTTTGATTTCGACACGCGCGAGCCCCTAATGTTGTGGGGTTTGGCAAAAAAATTCACGAGCCAAAAAAATTAGGGGGTTGGGATGGGGGTAAGTAAATGGGTCAAAAGTGGGGGAAAACGAGACAAAATCCACGAAAAACTCAATAACTATCCCCTGGTCCCTCTTAGAGGGGTAAAATATGAGACCGACTCCCACTAATATTTCCTCACCTACATTTTTTTCTGAACATACCTACCCCCTATCTAGCCTCCTTAGGGGGGTTCCCATACAAAATGCTATTTTTTTTATAAAATTAGCCCAACTAGCTCCAGAGTGCTCGTAGATGGGCCAAATGTATGACCGGCTCATAATATTTTTGTTACCCCAACATTCTTTCAGAACATGCCCAGCGTCCATCTTCAGTCATTAGGGTGCCCCTATACAAAAATTTTTATTAACAAAATTTATTTGGATTATAAAAACATTTTTTATTATTGAATTATTATGATAATTAAATTAAATCGTATTTATTATGAGAAGGATCGTATTTATTATGAGAAGGATACAGTATGTTGTTGTGTTCTTCTATTATCTTTACTCCTCTTTCGGCAGCGTCATGGACAACATGTAATTTACGCAATATTTCTGTCGCTTGCTGGTAATCTTTGCGTTCTTCCCAGTTTTCTGGGGCGGTAACTATAAAGTCCAATGACAGTCCAAAGCGCACGAAAAATTTGGCTGTTTCAGGTGTTACGTATTGGCTTAAATCATTATTCATCAGATCTTTATTTAGTTGTGTTGATTCCACGCTAATTCACGCTTTTGAAACCAAAAATATGTGCTGAACGATCTTGATTGACACTGCTGCCACAATGGTCCACGTTACTATCGTCATCTTCTTCCTCGCTGTCTTCGTGTTTCTTATATTTTTCATTCTCAAATGCACGAATTGCGTTCGCCATTTTACGTTTTGTGTCGTAGGAGACATATCTATCAAACAGCTTCTCCACTGAGGTACCAAAGATGTCCAGAGAATCTTTTCCACAACCTTTGCGATACAAGCTCGTCAATCAAAGCATAATCAGCAATCGCATTCAAAAAATTTAAATCATTATTTGGAGTTTAACGCCACAAGTGCAATCTTCTGGCGTTAAACCATGATTTCACGTAAAGTGTTACAATGAAAATTGTAACATCGCGAAATCCACTTAGTTGTTCCTTATTCAATTCGGTATATTTTCGGAATAAAAATATGTTTGAGCAGTATATGCCTTTCGCCATCCATCGGGAATGGCTGATAGCTCCTGGTGGTCTAAAACGATCATTTGGAATATATTCACCAAGAAACAATAAAATTATTTCGAGAAACTCTTTTTTATAGTCGTCTCTGGGTTGCTTTTCCTTCAGTTGCGCTAAGCAAAACGACTTGGTCTCTAATTGAACTTCAATTGGTAATTTCTCTGCAACGTTGTTATCTTCTATGCCAGAACTATAAGGTTTATCTTTAATTTTTTGCCGTTGAAACGAGCAAAAATTGGAACTCCTGGCCCAGACATTTTACCGAATTTAGCTTCAGAAACTTATTTTAATTCCAATTTATAAATGTGATGCCTACCTACATGGAGGCAGAGAAGATCTCGTTCTAGTATTTCCTCCAGCAAGAGTGACGCACCTTGAAATTGGCCAGTATTTGTTGACGTGGTATCGAATTAAATAGCTTGAACACGGTCAGTTATTTTCCAATCAAGCAAAAACCCGTAAACGGCATCAGAAATACGTTTGCCTTTACCCGACGGTATCTTTGGCACGCGCAAGAGCTGCTCATTTCCATCATATGTGATGATAACAGGAAGTCGTTCAACTTTTTTTATCACTGCCTTGCATGTCCGGCAACGTGTTGCCATCCCAATGCACATTGAAAAATTTTGTTTCAGTCAACTGAAAAAGTACACGTGCTGTATTGTACAGAAATATAATTTTTATTTCATATAGCGTACCTGTGGGTTTTCCCTGATTGCTGCAGCAATCAATATACGAACCGCTGCTACATCTGTTATTTTGCATCTGTCGGAAACAGACACAAGATCCGGAATAATGCATTCGATTCTGTCTCTTGTTCCTTTTGGTATTCGCTTGGCCGAAATCTTTCCATCATCGGCCATTTCGACCTCAATATCTGATTCACTCGGTTCAGTGGATGAAGTCTTGCAAACTGAAATTACGCAGTACACACTTGTAAATATCATAATTACACTGTAAAAAAAATAAAAATATTTGTATTGTAATAATAATAGTTACCCGTTATTGGAGCTTCCTTTTGAAGTTTTGCGCGTTTTCTCTGCTCTTCTAGTTTTCTTCGTTCCGCTCGTATTTTCTGTTTTTTAGCTAGAACCTTGTCAACACCCGTCATGCATCCTGGACGCCCCTTTTCTCTTTGAAGTTGCAAAAAAGCTATATCTTCCGGATTGGTTACCATTTCGAGTACATTGGCATGTGCAATATCAAAAAGATCATCCAATTTCCCGACAGACTCAGCCTCCTTTTTTCTTTGCGTTTCACCGCCTCTTAACGTATTCTTTTGTATAGCTAACCATTCAGTGGCCAAAGAATGAACCTTTTTTCTCACATCGCTTCTCTGTTTCGTCGGAATAAACGCTTGACGCCAAAAAAAAAACATGACAATGTCAGTTACCAAATTTGCACTTTCGTCAGCAGTTGTTTTACGCTGTCTAGTGCCATAAAAATAGAATCTAAGCACTTGCTGTCTAGACGGCAACTTTGTTCCCGTTATATTCGAGCACGGTTGTCCAATCAAAAAGAGGTCGGTATGCGATCACAAACTGCTCGCAATCCCCATCGATGTCGATGCCATTTTTTGATCTAAAGATGTTATAAGTAATACAATTTTACCCTTGTCTAAATGTTTATTTAATAAATTACTTACCTTCTTTACTTGGTAATTTCGGTACTATTTTTTTTCTTATTTATGTAAAATAAACTACAATTGGCCATTTTCAATATATGTATATCAAAAACGAATGTAAATTTTTTACACTACGTACAAGTGTGACTTTCCTCTTCAAAATTCATTAAGAAGTAGCAAAATATGTATAACAACAAAATAACATAAATCAAAGCAAATAATTTATAAATCCCCAAACTATTTATATAAAAAGAAAATTGTGCTACCACACGCTAAAGTTCTTAAAGTAAATCAAGTTATAAACTTTATGCAAAGTATGTGGCAGCGCTGGTTTATATATGTATGTAATAACTAAAAACTCATTTAAATATTACGTAAATTTTATATCAATAACAAAATATGTTTTTATAATCCAAATAAATTTTGTTAATTAAAATTTTTGTACAGGTGCCACCCTAATGACTGAAGATGGACGCTAGGCATGTTCTGAAAAAATGTTGGACTAACAAAAATATTATGAGTCGGTCATACATTTGGCCCATCTACGAGCACTCTGGAGGTAGTTGGGGCCGTGGGGTTAATTTTATAAAAAAAAATAGCATTTTGTATGGGAACCCCCCAAGGAGGCTAGATAGGGCCAGTGATGTTATATGATAGGGCTAGATAGGGCCAGTAATGTTATAGAGAAATGTGTATTCATTTCTCTGTCTTTCTCACAGCTGAATAAAAAGCTGATCAATAAGACTTGCATCGTCTAAACGTCTACTAAACAAACATTTCAGTAGTTTCATGGATACGAATTGTTCATGCTACTCTTTATTGTTTATCATACAAAACTTTCCGTTTTTAAGAGAGAGAGAGAGAGAGAGCAACGCGTTTATTCTCACGTTTATTTCTTATTAGAAATGTAATGAAAACAGAAGCAATTGGGGAAACTTTACTTTTGTTTCAATGCAAATTTTCACTTCTTCGACGCGATTTTTAGAAGCCACCATTATGAAAACAATATTATGGGGCTTATCGTGGTTGGCGTTTTTCGACTTCAAATTCGACAATTTGTAGTAGATTAAAGAAAATAAGCAACATTTTTCTTTAATCTAGTACAAAACGCCTGATTTTCGCCACAAAATCGCCAACCACGATAAGGGGGAATATTATTATGCTATTGCAATAACAGTAATATTCAAGGCCACACGTGATATGATATGAAATTTGACGCTTGCTGCTAGAAAAATATTTGATATTATATCAGGTATAGACGACATGTTAAAAAAAGTCCGTTTTCGATGCTAATAAAATTTTATCTGTCAACATAAAATTGAAAAAGATATGACCCACTAAAAACAGAAATTTAAGTGGTTCTAATCATCAGATAGAGGGTGTGTATGTATGTAGATTAGAGCGACTCGACTTGTATGAAGACGAAAAACCCGTTTTTGTTACCACTCTCAAATTAAAGATTGGTGTTTTTAATGAGGTTTCCCAAAACATCGGCGGGGTCTAGCGATGTTCGCCCGTGAGCTGGACCGTGTCTAAAAACGTCTGTTTTTGTAGTTTTTGCATATTTTAGTATAGAAATATTCCCCCTTATTCCGTAACTATTTGTCGACGTCACGTCAATACAGTACCAAAAAATTGCCACTTGTCTACTCGCTGTCGACAAAACTGTGCTTTTGTAACGATGTATATTCATGAAATATGTCGGATTTTATGACAAGAGCCGATTTAGAATTTGTTGTTAGGGCATATTTCGTGGTGTTAACATAGCGTCTTCACGAGCCATTAATTTGTCTTAACAAAAGTCAAAGTCGATATGAAAAAATATCACTAACATTTTTCTGATGTTTTGATGTATGAAGTTTGACAAATTATGTCTCGTGAAGGCGGGGTGTAAAACTTGAAAATATTTAATTGTCATTTTTGTTCTTTCAGAAAAAAGATGCTGAGGAAGTTGAAAATGATAAAGACAAGACGACTGAGAAAGATGTTGATGTACAGGCGAGCGGAGATGCAGCTGATACCCAAAATGCTGCTGACACATCAAAAGAGGAAGGTGGCTCAGCTGCAGCTGAAGAAATATCTCCACTTGCCGATGAAAGTATTAAAAAATCTAAAAAGGAAAAAGTTAAAAAGAAATGGTCGTTTCGTAGTATTTCTTTCGGCAAAAAAGATAAACAAAAACCTGCTAAAAGCGAAGACGCCGCAGAAGAAGGTAGTGCAGCTACAAACGGAGCCGATGCTGATGAAAAAACAATAAACGTAATTAAACCAAAATAGTTTTCACTTATAATCAGTTTATTACATTTTATTTAATTATGCGGTCTTTTATAGGAGCCTGAAGATACTCCAAAGGAAAAATCTGCAAATGAGAACGAAGAAAAGACTAAGGAGAACCATGAAAATGGAAGTTCTTCTCCACAAGAATTGAATGGAGGTGAACACAATGAAGAAAAATCTGATGAAAAATCGAATGATATTACTGCCAATACGACTAATAATACTACCACCACTGAAACATGTGAACCAGTACAAAATGAAACTGCCACTGCAACATCCGAATTATCTGAAAAGACTGAAAGTACAGCAGTTATTAATGAAACTAAAATATCTGAAAATGCCACCGTTGATGACGCGTCAAAAAATGGTAATGGAATAGATGAAAAAATTAATGCGACAGACCAAGAACCGCAAAATAAAGATGTTACAACAAATTCATCCGTTGAAAGTCCTTCAGATAAGACAACCACTTTGGCTAGTGCTGTGACAAATGAGTCTTCAGTAACAACTAATGGTGAAGTGGTTGATCAAATTCATCAAAACGGCGATCATGGTGAATCCGAGCAAGAATTTGTTGAAAAATCCAAGGCACAAATTGAGGTAAACTTCAACACTGATAACAAAGTTTCTGCTGCTACCCTAGATTCTATTTCCTCTACCTCCATAAATCCTTCTAATGTCCAAATCCATGCCCAAGATTTGAATGCATCTAGCGAAAAGCCCGATGAAATAATTCAAATCAATAACGATGAATCTATCATTAAAAAATCCATCGTTACTGAGATAATCAATAGTAGTGTTGACCAATCTTCACTTAGTGAAATCGTCAGTATGGTAGATGTTAAAAATCAATTACAAATCGAAGCAGCCTCCGATTTAACATCAGAGGCGATCGATGATGAGAATTTATCTGAGGAAAAGCTTGGTGTTGATCCATCTCCTCCTCCACTTCCAATATCTCCGCCTCCTTCACAAGTTTCAGTATTTGCATTTACAAATAATGATGAATCTACCGATGATTCCATTCAAACTAAAAATTTCGAACCAACGATTAACAACATAAATATGAAGGAAGAAAAAGAAATACTTCAACCATTAAGTCAGATTTCAGTGACAGAAATTATTAATAGTCAAGAAACTGAGGCGATACCCAGTGAAAAACTCGATGAAATAAAAACTTTCCATGTTGACAAAGATAATAAAAATGTTGAAATTCAATGTCAGGGGAATAAAGAAGTAGAAGAAGAGACAAGTATATGTAATGATTTAAATATAGACAATGAATTGTCCTCTGCTGATCGTTTTGAAGAATCACAAATAGAAGAAACTTCAGTTGCTGTTGCAGCTGCAGTGATAGATGAAATTACAGAATTAGCCGCTGAAATAGTCAACCAACAATTGAAATGCAATGAAGAACAAATAACATATAAACTATCTTCTGAAAGTAACGAAGAAAGAAAAGAAGAAGACAAAGTCAATAACAAAAATATATTTGTAGAATGCAATGATATAGCGCAAAACGATGAAGACCATGCTAATGACCAAGAATATGTGTGCGAGGCCGCTCATAGTTCAAACGAATCTCTTGAACAAACCAACAATGATAATATTGAATGTTCCTTAGATTTCACTACAACCGATTCAATACAACAAGACCAAGATGAGATGAATTCCATAAAAAAGAGCGATAACTTAGAAGAAAAACATTTAGATCCAACTAAGGTGAATAAACTCACTCGTTGTTAAACTAAACTACCTTCTATTCGTTTTAATCGAATTAAAAATCGATTAAAACTTTCTTCGTTGGTTTTCCTCCTCACACTAAAATCAATAATAAATAATAATAGCAAACGACTGTCAATGACAGAAATGTTCCTTTCTTCATCTGCATGAAAACAAAAATAATAAACTAACTTTTACTTAAATGTTACTTGCGGTACTTCTCTTCAAAAAAAATATAATAATAACAAAATTTCACGTTCATATAGTCAAGCTATGAGACCTGGCAAAACGGTTTAGCCATTAAAGCAGTCTTGCTCAAGCGCAGCCCCTACGTATACACATTTCTGATGACTTCTGTGTCCTTTTATTTATTTTGAAGATTGCACATAAAACGAGCTCAAATTTAAAGCGCAATATTATTATTAGACATAATTTAATAAATAATATGAAAGTGCACACTTCAAAAGTAAAAAAGCTATACATAGTATGTATATATACATATCTAAATATTTATATACATACTTGTTTATGTCCTTCATACTAATCATTTAAAACATTTAATTGTTCTGTTATCCTTTCTTATGAAATCGTCGATTTATGATTCCATTAAAATTATAAGTGGATTTTATTTATTTTTTGCATCTACTTAGTCCTTGTTAATTTTGCTTAGTTCTGTTATATATATATACATATAAATCTATTCATTACTTTCATACTTTTCCTATTTTATATGATTTGGAATTCGATCTTATATACTTTTTTCTGTCTTAACAGGAATTTGGTACTCCTAAGGATATTAAGGATACTGTCACCGTCGCAGAAATAACACAGGACCTTTCCGTAACATGCGAATAATCCCACTCATAATTATAATATATAATATACATTTTTAACATTTACATATTTTAATCATTTTGTACAACTTCATATCCCTAATCCAAGATTATATGCAAAATAAAGTATACACATAATTTCTAATTTATTTATTAATTTTAACCGACTTCAACAAAGGAAGAATTTACAATACATTCCGTCTGTTCGTTTTTTTTTTTTTTTTTTTTTTGGTTTATCGATTTTGAAGCGAGATGCTCTTATTTTTATAAATATATGATAGAAGCGAGACTGTAGGCACTTCCAAAGTAATTAACGTACGTATTTGAGATGAGCGACATTTCTGTAACTCTGATTTAATCATTGTTGACGAAAAATCACTAGTCACAGTTACGGCCAATTTGTTAAGTAACTGCTTCGACCCATTGAAAACGATTTGTTGACATGGTCCTATTTAAAGTGATTCTGAAAATGGAAAATATCTTCAATATGAAATGGATTACAAAATGAAAACGGAAGGAAAAATTCGGAAAAATAGGCTGGAGTAAACGAGCAATTTCAACAGAGTTTTAGAATCAAAAACATTCTCATACACGTTCATATATGTATGCAAAATTCGGAAAAGAGATTAAAAAATTTCGAAAATTCGATAAAAAAAAAAATCATATATGAAAAAAAGCCTAGTGTATTTAAATATCACAAAATTGTAAGGAATGCCAAAAACTTGGAAAAATACGAAAGTTCGCAAGAATTTGCTAATATTGAAAAGATAGCAGTCTAACGACCCTTTTTGGAATGTATGACTAAAAGTTAATGTGGACTTTAACGGCAAGTTTTGTATGCCGAACTTCCCCTTAAACTCCACGCTTACTTTTAATCATACATTGTGAAAAGATTGATTAAAAATCGGCAAAAATGTAAAAAGTTAAGAAGTGGCAAAAAAATTTACTTTTATCGCGAAAATAGCGCAAATTCGTAAAACTTTAAACTGTTTAAAAATACAGTCAGGCCTCGATTATCCGTATTGGTCTGAACCGGGAGCATTCTGGATAATAAATTTACCCGTTTAATTGAGTACCAATTTTGAGTAGTTTTTTTAATCCATATGTACATATTTTTTTTATTAACAAATAAATGAATATGTATTTGATTTCTTTTTACCGCTAATGAGGATGCCATTGTAAAAATAAACACTTCGAGCCAGTTTTTTACTTAAAGAAAAACTTAAACTTAAAATATTGTTTTTCAAATGAAGATTATCCAGTTAATAATCTAAGTTTTACCAAGCAATATTACTCAGTTAAACACAAGTTAGAATTGTCAAAATATAAATTAAAAATTCGATACTTGAACAGAAAATTAAATAATTTTTACAAAAATTCTATCAATATGTAAAAAATTTAATAAAAATTCATTTATTTAATACTATTATGCGGGAAAAAGTAGAAAACTGCATTTCGGATTTTTGCAAACGAAGGAAATATTGCGTTTTTTCTTGAAATTTAGAGCGTTGCCTTACTTCTAATAAAAAATTCAAGAATGTCATATTGATTGAAAAAAATACGGCAGAGCTGGCAAATTTGACAGCCCTAATTCATTATTGAAAAACAGATTTGCTGGTTAAAGAATGTTTAAATTTATTTCTGGTTTAATTTAACCACGTTAAACTAAGTTTAACCAAAAAGTAAGAAACTAGCTCTTAGGGTGGGTTTTTAATGTGAACATTTAATCTTAGTTTGAAACCATAATCAATCGGAGAATAAATTTGAGTGCTACTTCTGTTTGCCGTTTTTAATCCTCTCAAAATTGCCATACTAAATAATAAAATATGGCATTGCAAATTGCAGAAAATAAAAGAAAAAGACAATTTCTTAAACTTTTTGGTTTCTGTCTTACCAGCATATCATCGATATTTTCAATGCTGGAATTTTTTGAAAATATCGATGATATTTCACGCTGGTAAAACAGAAAACAAAAAGCTTGAAAAATAGTTGAACATGATAAAGAAAAGACAATAAGTGAAGTTCCGAACCTTTACCAAAGTTCATTAATAGGTATGACTCGCCGCGATGTGGCGACAAAATCTGTTGATTGGACTTACTAAAGTAAGTAGGATTTTCGCTAGGGTGTTGTTGCTGCCGTCGTTGGCAGTGTAGCAAAAGACCTCTGATGAGAAGACTGGTGGTCTCGAAACATCTGATGTCAGTTCAACCTTCCGTACATCCAAATGTTTTTTAATATTCAATATTTGCATGCTTTAGAACTTCTTTCTTAAATAAAAAATGAATGAATGAAGAAAAATAAACCGATGGCAACGCTGGGAAATTGCACTTTAATATCAGCTTGAGAGTGATTTAATTCTCGTATTCAATTTTCACGAAAAAAGTTGTATATATAAGAATTAAAATCACATTCAACAGAGCCACCTGACAAGTGGTGATAAGCAAATACACGTGAGCACTGACGATGGAAGTGTAGCGGCATCCGAAAGTGGCGCTACTCTGTTCTGCTGTGTACGTTGAAAAATTAAGTTGATGTTAATTTTTCCCTTGTTCCTTGGAATATTAATCATGCCCAATTCTTTCTGACGTTACGAACCTTAGCCTAATAATCAATTGGATTCACAAAGCAAATACGTTCGAAATAATCATACTAATAAATAAAAGTTCAATTTGACCTTAGTTGTTAAATTTACAATCGCAATCTTTCCCAAAATTAATATTTTATTTATGATAACAATCATTAACATTAAAAAATTATACAAGCATAAGAAGTGTTGCATATTAACATAAGAAACAAACTTTTTTACTTTTATTTTTAAATAAAAACATACAAGTATGATTTTATCTATTTGAGGAAGACAGTTACGGCGTTTTTTTTTTCTAAAAATAATTTATTTTTTGTTTCAATTTTTTGTCAAAAAGTTGCATTAAAGCACTCGCAGAAAACTAAATTTTATTTTCAGTAAAGGAATTCAATAAACTAGGATCCTACAAAGAAATTTGTAGATTTACACAATAATTCTTCAACTAAAAATACGCAGAGAATACAGATTGGTTGGAAAACAGTTTCAACAAATTGAATGTGTGTTTGTCTGTTTGTTTATATGATTGAAAGCTAGTAAACCAATCTTGCTGGATTTTTCATAATATATTTATATAATATATTTATTTATATATATTTTTTTAATATTTTAAGTGGGCGCGGCACCTTTCTTCTAGAGAATATTTTTATTTTAGGATATTTATGAAACTAATGCAAATTCACTTCATATATCCAATGAAACAATATCTGTAGATTTTTTTCACAATTCGAATGAAACTTTTCACAGTTCTAATGAAATTTCATGAATATCGTGAAAGAGTTTCATTGGAATTGCTTCATTAACGTGCATAGTTTCGTTAAAAGTTTTCATTGGATTTATAATAACACCATTTTGTCATTTTATGGAACCCCCTGTAAGTTTTCACAAAATGTTTTAATTGATACTTGATCGGTCATATTTAAACTTTAACAGTCATATTTTCCTAAGACTATTTTTGAAGAAGTCTTAACAGTTAAGGTCCCTGATTCAGAGCACAAAAAACTTATAAATTAAAGATAAATTTGATTTTCCTATAGAAAACTTTCTCGTAAAAAAGTTATTGATATTTCTGCGTACAATTTTATTTTTGCCTGTATATAGCAGCGGTTTGTTTCATATATTGTAAGCTATCTGCCTGTTCAACGATGTTGAAAGGAAATGAGTTTTAGCTTGAACTCAGTTTTAAGCAGAGGAAACAGTTTTAATATAGTTAAATAGTAAAAATTTATGAAACAAAAATATTAAAATCTGCAGATTCGGTTAGGCGATTTTTAAAAGCTAAAAAGACGATTTTCTTATATTTTACCATATGGCACCCCCGATCGTTGTATGTGTTTAACACGAACACATACTACAAAAGCATAGACAATTAAACTGCGCACATTATACAAGGTGGCCGCATAAAGCATACGTATTTACAATACAACAAAAACTAGATGATGGTTGTCAGAAAATAAACGTTTTTGATGTATGGTATACACAAAACTAACAGCAAAAAATAATCAGCTGTCGCAACGCTGCCATCAGTAGGCTTAAAATACTATGTTTAACTCATGAAGTTTTGTGTATGTAACAGATACCCATGGTAGAACAATATACAAGGTAGCCCTGGAACGTCAGCTGATTATTTTTTATTTGCTTTTTCATCGCGTATGTTTGCTGCTTCTGTTAGACAAAGTCACATACACTCTCTATTAATGTTTGACATTTTCTATCCCAAAATGTACATATAT